>JAODAL010060581.1:0-20819 GCA_025379985.1 Phyllomedusa bahiana | reverse complement strand
GCTGAGCCCCTGTCCCGCTATGTCTTGGACCTGGGGAAGGGGGTTTTTCTACCCCGTGGCCGCTTGGCCCCCGGGACCTCCCCAATGCTGCTACCCTCTGATTTCAGGGCCACACAACCCACTTGCTGGCTGCGCGTGCCTGACCGGCGCGAGTAAAAATGAAAAAAAAACAAGGGATTTCCACCCATCTCGAGTTGGCCCTTCCCCCCCCCTTCTGAAATCAGAGGCTGCTGCTGTGGCACTATAGATCCAAAAGTCACAGAATGGGGGGAAAAAAACCTTTTTTTCACTGCATTTTCCTTTTCACATGGAATCATACCTTCATTAAACCCCTTTTATTTTACGGTGACAACAAAAAATCACACTTATTTTAAAGCCCTTTCCTTCATTTTTCTACTTTCAAAATGTCCAATTTTTCACCATTACAATTTCCCAAACTGTTTCAAACTTCCTGCTTTTGTCTTTTCAATTTTTATTGCATTTTAGAGATAATTTTTTCCTGCCCAAGGGAGTTCCCCAAAAATTACCCCGTTCCAAATTCTACAGCGTCGTCACCCCGGGAATTTTGTTTAGCATAATACCTTGATGGGGTTAGTTTAAAAAATCAAACCACTCATTCAATTTCCAAAACCCCAAATTTACAAAAATTAGTTAATATCGTATCTCTGGATAAACCAGATTAAAAATTAAAAATCACTGTTAAACGCCCTCAAAATTTATTAAACAAAATATTTAGTATGTACCTCTGATGGTTAGTTTAAAAAATTTTAAACCCAATTCATTCACGTCTCAAAAATATTAAACAAACTAGTTAGTACGTCCCTATGATGGTTAGATTAAAAAATCAAAACCCAAATTCATTCACGTCTCAAACCCAAGGACTAAAATAATTTCTCTAAACTTTAACTATTTTTTTGCAATAACCAACCATATTTGGGCCCCCCCCCGCCCCCCCCCCCCCCCCCCCCCCCGGACACCCCTTCACTGAATTTCATTCAGGGGGGTTTCATTCCCCCCCTCGGGAAATTTCCTTTTTTCCCCTAAAGCCAGCAAAGGACCCCTGAAGCCATGGGCCCTTTTTGACCTTTCAAAAAAGTAAAGCTCAAAACCAAAAGAAACAAATTCTATTCAAGATTTCCCCCAAAACTTGTTTTTATTTTCTTTCACTTGGGGTGCCTCATAAGCAGAGAGCCTAATCCTGTAATCAATAAATTGCATACACCCCCCTTTCAGGACCCCCCCTATTTTTTTTTTATGTTATATTAATTTTTCCCAAACACCCAAATCAAAATTCTTTCCCAAGTTATTACCCAAAACAGCCCCAACATTTTTTATATTTATATATATTTTATATTTTAATATTTATTTTTTTATATATTTTCCCTATATTTAAAATATATATATATTTATATATTATTTATTGCCCGATCACATCATTTTTTTGTTATTTTATCAAAGGTTTTTTAGGGTCAGATGTCTATAGTGATCTGGGAAAAAAGGGCCGGGACAGAGAACCCAATACTTGAAGGAGAAGAAAATATATAGTAAGCAAATTAAAAAAATTTGCTTCCCCTTTTTGTTTTTGATGCGCATTTTTTTTATTCTGCTTTTAAAAATATTGTTATCTCGTATTAGCCCGGATGCCCCAAATAAATTTTTTCTGAGCCCCACGTTGGGGGGCCATTTTGTTTAGCTTAAATAAAGCTTTTCAGATTTTGATGGGGTTTTAAAATTAAAAACGGGAAATTTATTCAATGCAGCATTGGAGCCCACACACGCATATTACATTGCATATGCAAAAAAAGAAAGTTGCCCCCCCTTTGCAATTAATGGTTTTTTTTGGGCCCCTTCTCCTCCCAAAGGAAAAATTTTTCCCAATCAATTCAAAAATGTTTGCCTCTTATACGCGGGGTTTAAATTTACCCTTTTATGTGGCCAACCCCTTTAAATAACTGAAACAAAAAACTTTATTCCTTTAAATGTCTTTTCCCTCCGGGCCCAATGTTTTTCCCCAATCTTTGGGGAGGGGGGGGTAGGGGCAAGTTTTATTGCTTTCCAAAGACCGGGTTTTGTTTAAAAATTTTGATGAAAAGCACAAAAAGGGGGATTTTAAAAATCTTAAAAAATTTATTAAATATAGATATTCCCCTCACAGCCCCACCAAGCGTTCCTCAGCTGCCCATGTCTTCGCGTCATGACAGGGATCAGCCTCCGTTTCAGCCTCCAGCGCGCCCGAGTCCCCCAAAGAAACCCAGGCCCATTCCCCCTTCTCCTTCCCCCATTTTTGACGCCCTGCACGCCGTACAGTGGCAGTCAAAGCAGACACCCTTTTGTTTTCCCAGGTTTGGGAGCAGAAGAAAAAATTTTAAACCCCAAAACCACCCCAAAAAGCCAAAACCCTAAATTTTTCCGGCCCTTTGCCAGGTTTTTGGGCCTTGGAAATTTTTTCCCTTTTTCCGTCTGGTGGCCCACGAGGGGTTTTCCCCCAACGTCAGGGGCCTTTTCTCCCCCCAATTTCCAGTTTGCCGGCGGGCATTTTTTTCCCAAAGAAAAGCCGTCCCTCCCAACTGGCCCCCACGTGTAAATCAAAAATTTTCAAGTGTTTTTGTTGATTTGGGGCCCGGGAAAAGGGTCCTTTGACCCCCGGGAAAACATGGACTGGGTAAGCACGGCCAAGGCCGCTTTTAATCTCTGTGGCTCATGGGTGAGCTGGGTGGTTTGTCCCTGGGGGTGACGGTGATTTCGGGGTCGGCGAGCTTTTCAAAACTGCAGGGATGGGGCAGGGTTCTTTTACCCAAAGGGCCTCTGGTGGCATCCCCGTGCCCAGAGAAAACCGGCCCTGTTTTTTTAAATTAATCTGTCTTGGAAAACCCTCCAAAACAAGGTCAGGAGTGTGGACGGCTCTCCGCAATTTAGACCCAACCCCTGGCTGGGTGCCAAGAACCTTGGGGCCCGGCAAGGTGGTGTGCGATAACGGGCGAAATCTGTGGGGCCCTTTAAAATCGGTGGCTGGAGCACATCCCCTTTCCTGGGGACATGTCATGAACCTTGTGTCCGAAAAATTTTTAAAGGCTACCGGGTTGGACTGCCTTCTGAGGAAGGCTTGAAATGTAAGTTCGCACATCCGCCGTTTTTGCACCCCGCTTGTCCCCCTGGCCCGCGTTGCGCATCGCCTTTCCCCGTCAAAAATCTATTGTTGACTTGGCAGTTTCACAATTTCTCTGTCTTCTTAAAGGGAGTGGTTCGGGGTAAAAGGTTGTGCAAGGTGGGGGCATCGTCTAAAGGGGGCCCTCATTAGGCAAATCGGGGGTGTGTTGAAGCTGTGCCGGAGGCAGCGGAGGAGGAGGGGGGAGGAGGTATTCAAAACCCCCCGTTGTTACCGACGTCCCTGCCTTGGAAAAAGGGTTTGGGGGATTTTTAGGCGGAGGAGGAAGTTTAGGAAAAATCAGTTTGCTAAATGGTTTTGGGGAAAAAAGACTCCCTCTCTAAAATGAGTGGTTTGGTTTTCCATTTCCTCCAAAATGATCCTTTGCATTAAGGGCCTTCCCAAAAGAACCCAGTTACTGGGTGGCCACCTCCCGGATCCCCGGTCAAAACAAAACCCCAGCATTTTCCTTTTTACCCAAACCCTATAGAGAGTAAAAAAACAGGAAAAAGGGACCTTTCTGATTTATCAACTGGAGACCTTTGTTGCGTTGCTTCACGTTCACCAAATGTCACGGGGAAAAACCCTCAGCGACATGACAGCAGTAGAGTGCCAAGTAGGCGTAGCGGAAACAGCAGGCAAGGGGGCAGAAGCCCAATGGGTGACCCCTGGCAATTTTTTTGTTTACCACCTTTAACCCAAAGAAAGGGAATTTCGGGCCCCAACATAAAAACAGAGTCCCGCTTAAGATCATGGTGCACGGGAAAATCTGCGTTTTCAACACCCATTTTTTGTATGTGTTCCGGGCCCAATAGGGGTTCTGGGTATCCAAAATGGACGAATGGGCCCCAGCTGGCTCGTCCGCCTAGGGTGTTGTCCTGGGCCCGCAGCCAGCGTTTATCTTTAGCGGAACCCGCAGCACAGCTGGAGGAGTCATCACAGACAAACACATCCGGCTTTCCACAGATAATGTGGGGTCGTTTGGGCTTTCATCAAATTTAATCAGGCAAGGTTTTCTGGGTGTTTTTGTGGCCCCCAAAATTTCCCAGGTCACCCATTAGTTGTCGGCTTTTTTTTTACATTTCCCCTTCAAACAGAAATGGTCCTCTTGAAAATTTTTTTTAAAATTTATCATTTCTTACTGCAATTTTTATTCTCTTTTCCCAAAAGTTCATTTTCTGGTTTTGCTGTGAGGGGCTGTAAAAGGGCAGCAAGGTTTTTATGACAACCCCGTTTTCCTTTTCTCACTTTATTTAAGAAGTTTTTGCATTGTCATTTGGGTTTTTAGGTCATGTTGCTGTGGGTTTCAGCTATAATTATGGTCCCTTTTGGGAAAAGGGAAAAGTGGCTTTTTTAAATGGAAATTTTTCCCTCACAATTTTTAATAGTGGTGAGAAAATCATTTTTTTAAAATTTTTTTGGGGTTATTAGTGTGAAATTTAAAAAAATAATCTTTTGGGCCTTTGGGAAAAGAAATGGGTTCTAAGTGGCATTTTTCCCTTCACAATTTTTTAAAAGTGGTGAGAAGTTATTTTTTTTAATTTTTTGGGGGGGCATGCTGCTTTGAAATGCAGCAATACTACAGGGCCTATTATAAAAAAATGTTGTTTTTAACAGAAAAATTTTTTTCTTCACAATTGTCCCAAAATGGCTCAAGGGGGAAAGTTTGAATTTTTGGGGGCAAATTTTTCTTTTAAATGCAGCTTTAATACGGGGCCCATTATTTAAAAAAATGTTGTTTCTTTAAAAGACATTTGTTCTTCACCCAAATTGTCAAGAGTGGTCAAGGGTTGGTGCTGTCGAAACAGGAATAGGTAGGCCCTGTTAATGGAAACATTTTTGCAAAAGACTTGTTTTTGCAAGATCTTTAACATAGTATCAATCCTGTATTGAGACAACCCATTTAATAAAATTTAAAAAAGAGAAACAAAGACTGGGGGGGATTCCTCCTTTTTAAAAAAATGTGTTTTTTAAAAATTAAAAACTAAAAAAAAATTTTGCATGTACAAAATGTGGTAAAAAATTCCTTAAATTGTAAAAGGGAGGTACAGGAAAACTTGACCGATGGGTTTTATTCAGGGACATGGAGATGGATCAGGACAGAAAACAAATACGGAAAAATTTTCCCTCAGCAATTGAGTAAAATGGAAAAGAATCCCAGAAAAAGGGACCGGGGGTGAAACGGGAGCGTTAACCCGTATTTCCTGTGAAGCTCATTGGTCTGCACTCTTTCGGGGGGGCAGGCTCCCCAGGTTTGCTGTGTACGGGAAAAGGCGGGAGTTCTCCCCTTCCGTTTCCCCGTTCTGTTTCGCCGCATTTTTCTTTGTGGTCTCGGCATTTTTAAATGGTGAAATAGTGAAGACCCAGGGGGCCTTCCGAAACCCCTGTCTCGGCCCGGGTTGCTGTGGCAAGGCGGTTTTGCAAGGGCCCGTTCAACAAAAATGGTGGTTGAAAGACCCCTTTTTTGGCATTTTTTAATCTGGGGGTGAAGGTTTAATGGTATCTGGGCCAGGACGGGGGACAGTATATGTCCAGTTCAACTAAAATGGGGTTGAAGACCCCTTTTTCCGGCATTTTTAATTGGGGGTCGACAGGTTTAATGGTATACTGCGGTCCGGGGGACAGTTTAGTCAATGCCCAGTTCAAAAAAATGGGGGTTTGAAAGACCCCTATTTCCGGCATTTTTTAATCTGTGGGTCAGAAGGTTTTGGCATTCTGCGGTACAGGACAGATATAGTTAGGTCCAGTTCAACTAAATGGGGGGTTAAAAGATCCTTTCCCTGGCTTTTTTTAAATTTTGGGGGGTAGACAGGTTAATGGTCATACTGCGGTCCAGGAAGGAAGTCAATGTCCGTTCAACTAAAATGGTGGTTTGAAAGACTCCTTTTTCGCCCTTTTTTAATCTGGGGTCATGCAGGTTTGGGGGTATGCTGAGTTCCAGGGGGGTTTCAATGTCCAGTTCAAAAAAAATGGGGGTTTGAAAGACCCCTTTTTTCCCGGGCCTTTTTACTCTGTGGGTCGGGACAGGTTTAAGGGTCATGCCTGCGGTCCAGGAAGGGTTTGTAAATGTCCAGTTAAAATTAAATGGGGGTTTCAAGACTTTCTTCTGGCACTTTTTAATCGTGGGTCATGCAGGCTTTTAGGGTCATGGGGTTTCCCGGGGACAGGGATATTCAATGTCCGTTCAAGTAAAATGAGGGTTTAAAATAATACTGCCTTCGGCATTTTTTTAATTTGTGGGTGATGCGGGTTTGGGGGTCATGAGGGTACAAGACAGGGATATAAAGGGTTTGTTGTTTTTTTTTTCTGTGGTTTTTTATAGCCTAAGTGTTGTGCCCAAGTGTACCCGGGAAACCTTTTTACTTTTTTGGGTTGAAATTTCCCCAGCTTCTCCGCCCGTTTGGGTGAAAGAATAAAGGGGTTTTGTTGCTCCCCCAATAGTTTTTAAATTGGTCACCCGTCAAAATTGACTGTCACTATCGAAAACCTTATCGGATGGTGGCCGACTATCGACTATCGCCCGATTTTTCGATACCCCAACGTAATCGCTCAACACTATTTGGGAGGGGGATAAGGTAAAAATTTTTTTTTGTTTGTCAGTTAAACTCATTGATGGGTTTTGTGGGGTAGGGCTCTTTTTACCCCTAAAAGCATTTGCGGGCCCCCTGTTAAATTTAGTTTGTGGGGGGTGTGCCCCAATTTAAAGGCAAGACTATTTAAAAAGGGCCCGGGTCCCAAAAAATTAAAAACCCACCCTACTTTTTCAGCCAAAATGGGAAAGAAAAAGGATGTTTTCGGCGCTAAGAAGAAAACAAATAGGGGAAAGGTTTTTTGGTTTAAAAAGGGGCATGACTACAATAAAACTTTCCCAAGCCCACTTAAATCGTGATCTTTGCACAATAAAGGGAAAAAATTGAAGCTGATTCACAGCAAAACCGGTGCGTGCTAAATTAAGGGAAAAATTTGAGTACTCTTTCCAACAGTAAAATTTTTTATTTTTAAAAGACAGCGGAAAAAAATGCCTTGTCATAGCACAGACAAGTTTTTAAAAAGCTGCTGGTGCCAAAAAACGTCCCCTGAACAACAAGATGCGGGGTTACTTCAGGGGTTTTTCAGCTGTGCGAAAAGCCACCCGGGCCCGACCCCCTCCTTATCCCCTCCCACCAAGAAAAATTTGGCTCCAGGGGGCCCCAAACAGTAGATGAAGAGTTTTTAAAAAAACTGTTTTGTTCCCCGATGAGTGCTTTTGAAAACCGACGAGGGTCCAGTTTGGATGGATTTAGGATGGCTGGTTGATGGACACCCATGAAAATACGGTACGGCGGAAAAAACGGGGACTTGGAGAAATTTTTTGGGGCGGGAAATTAAAGGGGAGAGAGATTGTCACCCCCTTTTAGGAGGGAAAAAAGGGAACTCCTAAAGTTTGTGGGTTTTTCCAAAGAGCATTTCCCTGCCATGGTTCAAAAAAGAAGAAACGGCATTCCCAGCAAAAAATGCGCAAATAAAACCATCTGCATCTCTGGCTGTTTTGGGTTTAAAAAAGGGGACAAATTTATGGTGGGGCCCCCCATGTCCTCTGACCTAAAACCCTTTGAGAACCTCGGGAGCATCATAAAAAGGGAGTTTTTATGATGGCAGGAGGCTTTTTCACATCTAAGAAAAACAGCTTTTGGGGAGGGTATTTTTGTCCCCCAAGCAAAAAAATTTAACCCCCAGAAACCACCCCAAAACCCAAAAAATTCAAGGGGACGAGTGATTTCAGAAGTCATTTCGGAAAAGGGGTCTATTGCAATGTAACATCCCCAAAGGAATAAATTTTTTGACTTGAAAACTGATGTTTTTCTTTTTGTAAAAAACCTGATAATGCTATTTTTTAAACAAAGGGGCCCATTTTTTTGTTGTTAAAAAAATAAAAAGGTTAAAAAACTCTGCTTTTCAAAATTAATTTAGAAATCCATTTAAAGTAACATTTTGGGGGTTTTTGTTGTTTTTTTATAAAAATAGGGTTATCGGGGCATTTTTGGTTCAAAAACCTTTCAATTATATTTAAAATATTGAGGGACGGGAAAAAATTAACGCCCTGAAATTCATATAGATAATTTTGGGAAAATAAGGAAAATATTATTTCTTTAAAAAATTTTTGGACACAGTGAAATTACACAGGTTTTTAAAACACGAGATTTTCGGCGCCCCTGCTTTTTGGTGGCCAGAAAAATCAGCTTGGAAATAGAGCAGGGTGAGCGGGGTGCGACTAAAGGACTTTGATTTTGGGGGTTTGGGTCATTGGCTAAAAAAATCACATGACCTCTTTTTTGATAAAACAGCGTTTCCTGTTCACATCATTTTTAGTTCTCTAAATAGCGGGGAACGGTGCGCCTCCTCCCAATACCCCCAATTCAGAGACACAGTTCTATTTGTTCATACAGACAACAAATGTTTTTTAGCTGTAAAACATTAAAAAAATAGGGAGATTAGAGAATTTTTACTCTTAGTTTGTTAAAAACAGAACTTCCCAAAGAAGCATCTAGCGGTTAACACTGCATGGTGGGGTGGGTGCGGGTGGGGCAAGACAGACAGGGGAGGCAGGCTTTTGAAAAGGGGGAAATTTTATATTGTGCAGGCAGACTCTGCTTTGAGCCTGCAATTTAAAAAGGCTTTTTTTACCCCGTTTTGGCCCACAAACCCTTTCACCTGAGGGGGAAATTGTCCCCTTTTTTTTTGTGAGCCCGTTTTGTTCAAAAATACACCTTGTACCCTTTCAATTTGGATGCAGAAATTTTTCTAGTTTAAGCTGTTGTATTTATTGGTGCAAAACCCAAAACCCTTTTTTTATCCCCTATAACTTTTAAAAAGGTGTTTTTTTACTTTGGCGCAGCCCAATTTTTTTCAAAAATCCCCCCTTGTAAATATATTGGATCAGAAATTTCTAGTAACTGCTGTGTATTTCATCGGTGGGAAAACCCACCCTTTTTTTATCCGTTTTAACTTTTTAAAAAGGTTTTTTATTCACTTTGGGGCAGCCCAATTTTTTTTCCCAAAAACCCCCTTGTACGTATATTTTTATAAAAGAAAATTTTTTAGTAATTGCAGGTGTATTTTTTAGGGGCAAAAAACCCCCCTTTTTTTTTTATAATTTTAAATAGGTGTTTTTCCCTTTGGCGCAGCCCCGTTTTGTTCAAAGGGCCCCCCCTTGTACTTATATTAGGGTACAGAAAAATTTTCTAGGGAATTCAGGGGTATTTCATAGGTTAAAACCCCCCTTTTATTATCCATATAAATTTTAAATAGTTTTTTTACACTTTGGCGCAGCCCCCGTTTTGATCAAAAGGAAACCCCTTTTAACCCTTTTATTGGATACAGAAAATTTTTAGTAAAAAGCAAGTGTTTTTTTCATAGGTGCAAAACCACCTTTTTTTACCTATAAAATTTTTAAATAGGTGTTTTTCACTTTGGCGCAGGGCCCCGTTTTTATCAAAACCCCCCCTTTAAATTATATTTTTGGATATCAAAAATTTTCTAGTAATTTTAGGTGTATTTCAAGGTTTAAAAAAACCTTTTATTATCCAAAAAATTTTAAAATTTTTTTTCATTTTGGGGCAGCCCCGTTTTGGGTCAAAGAAAAAACCCCGAAATTATATTAAGATAAAGAAAAAATTTTCCATTTAAAGCTGTTTTAAAATTTTAAATTGGGGCAAAAACCCACCTTTTTTTATCCCTAAACATTTAAATAGCTGAATTTAAAATTTTGGGGCCGGGCTAATTTTTTTCCAAAAAGCCCCCTTGTACTTAAATTTTTGAATAAAAGAAATTCTGTGGTAAAAGGGTGTTTTTATTTTTTTGGTGCAAAACCCACCTTTTATTATACTTTTAACCCTTTTTAAAAAGCTGTATTGCACTTGGGTTTTCCCCCGTTTTTTTTTTAGTTTGCCACCTTTTACTTTAAATTTTTTTTACAGAAATTTTTTTAGTTTCTGTTGGGGTAAATTCTTGTGCCCAAAAAACCCCCGTTTTTTTATCCGTAAAAACTTTTAAATAGCTGTTTTGGGATTGGGGGCGGGCCAAATTTTTTTTACACAATTCAGATTTTTCTAGTAACTGTTTTCTAGTAAAAATTTTTCTCATTTGTCATTGCTCAAAAAACCCCAAAAATTTTTCATCCGTGTAACTTGTTTTTTTTAAAGCGCTCGGTGGGAAAACCAGTTTTGGGGGCAGATAGCGCACTTTTTAGATAGTTGGGTTTAAAAATAACAAAATTCCCAGGAAACCCACTTTGGGGGGGGTTTTAAATCCCCGGGGCTGAAAAAAAGAAAAACTTTTTTATTTTGTCTTACGGGCTTCCCCCCAGACCCCCATTTCCAAAAAAGGGATTGCTAGAAACAATTTTAGTTTTTTTAATTCCTAGTTGGCTGTAGGAAAATTTGAGGGGGTTTAAGAATAGCTGTTATTTGCCCGTCTTTCAATAAGAGACGTCCCAAAAAATTTCCATTGGCCCTTTTTAAAATTTTTTTCTTTTTGAACAAAGGGGCGAAAAAAGGTGGGAAAAAGAGCAAAAGGGGGGTTTAAAGGGCAAGGAGTAGAGGTATGAGAGAAAGGGGCTCCTTCCCAAAATGGCGGGAAAAACACGCAACCAGCGGATCGTCGGTTTGGGGGACCCTCAGGGCCCGGGATCTTGGGGGCCGGGCCCCGTGGGAAACTCATAAAGAACAGCATCCCCCAACGGGTTTTTTCAGTGGTTTTAAGAATCCAGCAGTATTTCCTCCTTTATCCTCCCGGTCACCCGGGCCCCAAATGTCATTTGTCAGCATCCAACCCAACATGAAGCGAAGGCAGCCCAAATGTCAACTCGTGTACCCACCATTGTGGATAATCGATTTTCTGAAGACTTCTTTGATGACAAAATGCGTTTGGGGTCAGAAGCTATGTTAAAAGATCAAGAGGCCAAAGAGGAGGATTTTCTCTGCTCTGATGCCCAGTTACTGATGCCATCAGAGGAGGAGAAGGAAGCCGGTCAATTGGCAAAAATCCTGTGCGGTTGGAAACGCCTTTCAGTGCCTGTTGCTTGTAGACCGCAGCTCCAGGATGCAGAATTTCAGGACGAGGAATTCACCTGTGTTGATGATGATGATGACGACATTGCGGATCCAACGTGGTCTTTTCGGCAGAATTTGCTTGCGAGCGCTTCATCACTGGACGAGGAGAAAGACGATGGGGTAGTGTCGCACAAGTCCGCTGAGATTATTCTGCCAGCCACGATCAGTGGAAACACCGCTCCTTGCTTATCGCCGTCAAAAAGGTCCAGGACCTCTCAAGCCTGGGCCTTTATCGAGCAAGCCTCTGATTCACCCGGTGATGTCATATGCCGGCTTTGCCGTAAACGCATCAGTAGAGGGAAGAATCTTAGGTGTTTAACCACCACCAACATGTCTAGTCACATGCAGCGAATGCATGAGTTGAAATGGAGGAGACACTTTGCCAAAAAAGGCCACACCGATGCCGGGCTTCCAACCACTATCACACCCTCTGTCTCCGCCTCCTCCTCTTCCGCCACCACCAAGCATTCCTCAGTTGCCCATGTCTCTCAGAGTCATGATCAGGGATCAGCCTCGGCTTCAGTCTCCACTGTGGCCCGAGTACCATCAGCACCACCAGAGACCCATCCTACCCCTTCTCCTTCCACCAGTTTGACAACCTGCACGCCATACAGCGGCCAGTCTAGCAGCCAGCCTTCTCTCTACCAGGTTTGGGTGCAGCGTAGAGCAGAATCGGAAGGCAAACTCATAGTCGGGGACGGGCCAGAAGGTCAGGGCAGGCAGCGAAGGTTCGTGGTCAGAGAAAGTAAGCCGTAGGGACTGGTACACGGAACCGGCAACCGTAACACAGAAAAGGCTTCCTCGTATAGGTATGGGCACTATGGATTCAGCAAAGTGCTTCCGGGAGGTGGAGCAATATATAGGGTCAGCGACCGGCATCAGCAAATTATCGGCGCGCTGGCCCTTTAAATCCAGAAGAGCCGCTGTGCGCGCCCTAAGGGGCGGGGCTGCGCGCAACGTGCAGCAGACAGGTGCGGGGAAGCAGGAGCGTGCCCGGGCAGCGGAAATTAGACGATCTGGTGGGATAATGTGACAAGGAGGCAATTCCTCACCAAAAACGTCTGAGGCACGAGACAGGGCGTCTGCTTTGATGTTCTACTCGGCGGGACGGAAAAGGATCACAAAGTGGAACCGCGAGAAGAAGAGGGACCAGCGAGCCTGCCGGGGTAGAGGCGCTGGGCTGTTTGCAGATACATGAGGTTTTTGTGGTGTGAATAAATGGTGACCGGGTGACAAGCCCCGCCCAGAAGATGGCGCAACTCCTCTAAGGCAAACTTAATAGCCAGCAGCTCACGGTCTCCAATTGTATAATTCTTCTCGGCTGGAGAGAAGGTTTTCAAAAAGAAGCCACATGTGATGGTCTTGCCTTTAGGATCACGCTGAGTGAGCTCCACTCGGCTCCCGTGGAAGAAGCATCCTCCTCCAGGAAAAAAAGGCTTCTCAGTGTCCGGCATGGACAGGACCCCCGGGCCGACAGCAAATTCCGACTTGAGCCGTATAAACGCAAATCTTCAGCCCCACTGTGGCCAAACCTAGGATTGCCTGCTTCTTAGTAAAGCCACAATTGGGCCAACCACCGTGGAGAAGTGCGGGATGACCAGGCGGTAGTAGTTGCGAACCCCCAAAAACATTGGAATGGCTCGTTGACTGAGAGGCGGGCCACTTCAGGACAGCAAAAGAACAGCTTTGGCTGTGGTCCATTTGAAGTCCTTGTCGGAGATTCTATACCCAAGGAAGGGCACGCTGAATATGAAATTGTCACTTCTCCAATTCAGCAAATAGGTGTTTCTCTCTTGAGATGCCTCAGGACCTGGCACAGACATTGAAGACGGTGGGTTCTCTTAGGTCAGACAGAAACCAGAATTCGTCCAGGTAATAACCACAACGCATGAATAAAGGAGGTCACGAAAATCTCATTTCACAAATTCCCCTGAAGACTGCCGGGCGTTGCACAGTGCCAACGGCATAACCAGATACTCGAAATGGCCAAGCACATGTGTTAACGCTCGTCTTCCACTCGTCGCTCTGCCGAAAAGCGATGAGAATTATAAGCTCCACGTAGATCTAATTTGGTAGAAAATCCGTGGCCCCGGCGAAGTCAGTCGAAGAGCTCCGTGATCAAAGATATCGTTAATCAGGTTTTCTTCACAACGGTATATTGTTATTCAGGCCGCGATATTCAATGCAGAGAGCTATCTTTTTTCTCCACGAAAAGAATCCATCACAAGCAGGGGACGTGGAATGCGGATAAAGCCCTTCTGGAATTTTCCTTGTAAACTAGTCTGACATGGCTTCGGTCTCAGAACATAGAACGGATAAACCCCGCCAATCGGAGGACTCATGCCAGGCAACAGGTCAATGGACAAGTTCGTAGGGATGATGAGGTGCCAGGTCCACCGCCAGCTTTCGGAAAATACGTCCGCAAAATCTTGGTATTCAGAGGCAGACCCGCAAGGGTTTTAGAGGGCGTCGTAGAGAACGGGAGCACCGGCGAGGTTGCCCCAAGACAACGAATTTGGCAGTCTTGCCCCCACCGCACTACTTCCCGTCACCCAATTCAGCAAGGGGCGTGGCGCGCAGCCACGGAGCCCCAGCAGGATTTCCGAAGTAGGATGGGGAAGCACATAGAAAGCAATCTTCTCTCCATGGAGCACCCCAACGTGCAGAGACACTGCTCCAGTGCGGATCGAATAAGTCACACAGGATCTCTCCACTCACATTATGAATGACAAAGGGGTTTCGAGGCGGACCACCAGAAGACAAGATTCGACACTAAGGCAGCCTCCCAGAAGTTCCCCCGGGCTGATCCAGAATCAAGAAGGCAGGACTTGAACCTAACTTGTACCGGCACTCCATATGACCGCCCATCGGCATAGTCAAACGAGGAGAGGAACTTTCACACCCAGTGAACGCCTCTCCCCAACGTAACCTAGGTGCGTAGGGCGTTTCCAGGCACGGGGGCGCAAGGGAACAGTCACTCAGAAAAAGCTCCCGTACAATGCACAATAAAAGCACAGTACTCATGCGACCTTGGGACCGCTCCTTGTTCCGTAAGCTGAACGACGCAGTCAATTGCATTGGTTCTTCACTGGAGTGCTGTGGAGATGGCAGAGGAGGCTTCTGGAACGACCGAGCCAGGCAGGGAAGTGGCGGGCCGGACCGAGTCGCATTCCTGACGGAGCTCCTCGCTGTCACTCGGAAAAGGCACGTCATGCGAGTGGCCAGATGGATCCAGCTCGCTCAAGGACGTCGGAGATCTCTTGTCAGCCCTAGGGCATCCTTGAGTCTGCCGAGGACCCTCTTGAAGTAGCACACAAGGCTGCCTCATTCTCAGAGGCTAGCGTGTTGGAACTGGACTGTGTATCCCTACAGTAGACTCATCTTGTCGCAAGTTCAAAAGTGCGGTTTACCGCAAGGATGCGCGCAGGCTCCTCGAACCGCAAAACGAAACTCCTTGACAAAGGTTCACAGGTCACAGACAGGAAATTGGGACACTGTCCCTTTAAATACAAAGCAGTGCCATGTTCACGCCCCTAGAGGGTGCATGTGCGCGCACATGCCAGGGAGCTGGAGGAAGCAGTGGGGCCCAGAATCTGTCGGCGGGCACCGCCGCCAGGAGCATGGAACAGACAGAAGCCGGGACAGGTGAGTAACAAGCAGGAGCCGCAGCAGAGGCAGGGCACGACTGCGGTCCCTGACAGCGGCCACGGCGTGCATCGTGACACCTGCCTACCCATATTCCAAAGATCACCACTTCCTCCATCAACGTATCCTCAGGATGAACCTATACAGGTGAAGGCAGTCTAATGAAGAGGGATGCACCCGCAGGTGCAGTCTGAACCCTTGACTATATTGTGGCACTACTGAGCATCCCCTAAAAAACTGCCTGGTGTGGTTAGTGTCACCTCTCGAGGTGACCCAGCAGATCCACACCTGTAGTCATTACAGGATCCCACAGGGTAGGGGTTACCTTACCTCCCTGCACACAACCAAAAAGTGGCCTTTTAATATCCTCTTCTATGGGAGATGGCACAGACAAGGTTGGGGGTAAAAGGATCTCTATTATAGATATAGGTGTAAGTAGAGATGGGCGAATTTCTCAAAATCCGTTTCGTTCCGAATTACTTTGGGACGAATTGCGTTAAAAAAACAGCTATTTCCTGACTGCACAGAGCGTAGGTTGCTTGTAGCACATTTGTGCCTATGCTTAAAAATGCAAGAGTGGAGCTTGTTTGGTCTTCATACAATGCTTGTTTTTAAGTATGACATGCACATGACTGCCCGGCAGCTCTTAGAATCGCTTCACCTTCCAATTCCCTGGGCACTTACGGGGCAAAACTGAACCAAAAAACTGAACAGAACGCAGCCTGATAAAGTCATGGCAGCGCCAGCTGAAAAAAAACAAGCTGAGCAGATAAATCCAACAAAGCGTCAAAGAACACAGAAGTAGGTTTACCGAGCACCAACAGATCGCCAAGCACGGCATCGCTCTGGCCGAACATGTCGGTTTGCAGTAATGAATGTCACAGCGGATTCACCCTGCGAGGCCACAGCCTCCGGTGTACATCTACCGGCCATGTGTTGACCACACACTAGTTCTACACTTTCTCCAAATGACACCCAGCCAACCAAAGCCGAAGACGGCAGGAATTTGACCACACACAACCCCTAGTTGGCATGGCCCGGGAGCAGGAGAGTGCTCTAAGCCTGGACCGCAAACCCACCTCTGTCCTGTTACGCTTCCCACTGCCAAGAACAACTATGTGCAGGGGCCTCGTGCGCCACTATACAGTGAGACCAACTATTTGGAGGACAGTGGGCCAGCAAGAGGTGGGGACGACATCGCTGCTTTTGCAGAAGCGTCAAATAGTGAGGAGGAGAGTTCAATGAGGGGTTTGTTGCCAGCGGTCAGGGCTTTGTAGAGCAACACCGTTGAGGAGGATGGCGTAGACAGGCCAAACACTAATCGATGTAGCCGATCGCACATCTGGGAGCCCGGGTGAAGCAAGCAAGGCTGTACAAGTATTCTGGTCTCAAGTTAAACAAGGCCTAAAGAGTCCCCCCAAAATTGACATTACACCCACTCCTTGCCTCCTTTGCCCCCTTTTTCTCCCTGAGGATTATGGCGCTCTCGTTGACGCCTACCCTCGACTACCTCATTGTCCCGGCCCTAGGAAGCATTTCCATTTTCCTCTACATTAGTTTTAGGAGACAGGAGGAGAAGGAGGATTTAGATGACAACAATCTGGATCTTTGGACAGTAGAGAGTTACTGTCGTGGGCCGGAGATGTAAAGTGGGGTGTCATCAGAATACTCGTGGTTTTTGAAGCCATGTGATGCCTCATGACTGGACCGCAGACCAACAGGTACAAGCGCTTCATCATATCATTGGGATAAGATCGCAGCTTGCGTGTCCAGGCAGTGCGCAGTCCCTTAAGGAAGGTGCGGTCGTGTGGCAGGGAGTCAGCAGGGTGGCAGCAGTGCGAGTGTGGGAGCCAATGCCACGATTTAGACCACGCACTTTGCAGGTCCCAGAAAGTACGTGCACAAGGGGCTCACCGGGTCAGCGCGGTAAAGAGTCATCAGGCAAACTTTGGAGGTAAAATCACCTACTCCGCGTTGTGGCATTTTTTTGCTATGACACCAGAGGAGGCGAAACATGGCTATATGTGAATCTGTGGCCAGAAAAGTAAAGCGTGAAACAAGGGACAAACGTTGGCACCACAGCCCTGCATTAACAACAAGCAGTGTCACCAATACAACGTGATCAGATGTTGTGGTCCATCCTATCCCAACAGCAGCAGCACCCCATGCACAAACCTTTTTCCCCATTTCAGGCAGTCAAGGCTTCACAGCACTTTGCCGAAGACAACTCCCTGTTCCTTTTTCATCATCTACCGGTCCAGAATACTCTGCTCCTGGCACTCATCGGTGCCCACAGTCCGTTTCAGCGAGACTATTGCCAAGAGACAGCAGCTGAACCGTGCCCTGACCCCAAGTTGGGTAGTACTACAATCCTCCCTTTTCAAGTGGTGGAACTCTGCACCCATTCAAAGAACTGGCCAGAAACTAGGCATTCACTTCTGCCATTGTAACGACACGGGTCGCAAGCGGTGGTAGCGGCCACGCCAGGGAGCGAGGTCTAAGTAGGTCCCGGTTTTCACCAGAGCCCGCCGCAAGGCAGGATAGACTTTCTGCAGGAGTCCTACCAGGTCGCTATCCCTGGCGCGACCTACATGCGGTGAGCAGCCAGAGCGCAGCCAGGTACCGAAGACGTAAGACCAAACCGAGTCAAAGGTCCAGCAACAGGCCCAGGGCAGGCGGCGCAGATTCGAGGTCAGTAACGTAGCATAAAGGTCGGGTACAGCGGGCAGCCAGAACTGATTGAACAGGGGAAAATGATGAACAGGAATAATATATTAACAGGGGGAAATCTTGAACAGGGGAAATTATGAACAGGAAATAAATATTAATTAACAGGGGGAAATGATTGAACAGGGGGAATGAATGAACAGGAATAAATATATTAACGGGGAAATATGGAACAGGGGGAAATTGATGAACAGGAATAAATATATTAACAGGGTTAAATTTAGAAAGGGGAAATTGATGAACATAGAAAGGCCAATAACGATTTTTGAAGATCCAATGGGACATGATTAGTGTAGAGCGATTGCGTTGGCTATCGAGATCGATCGATAGTCGATAGTCGGTCGCCGCTATCGATAAGGTTTTTCGAGATAGTGACATCGAATATAGAGCGATTACCATTAAAGTCTATGGGCAGAGCAACAACACCATCATTATAACAACCCAAACAAGGCTGGAAAGCTGAATTAACATCCACAAAGTCAAATGATACGTGCTACATCTTAGGCAACACACTTAGGTTATAAAAGCCAAATAAAAAAAGTCACATACCATTCACTATCCTGTCTTGTAACCACAGCCTGACCTCTTAAGACCTGTCATCACCCACAAATTAAAAAGTGCAGAAGCAGTAAATGATTTGAACCATCATCTTACTTGAACTGGACATGAATATCCCTGTCCTAGAACGCACATTAGCCATAAAAGCAAACCTGCATGACCCCCACATTTAAAAAGTGCCGCAAAAAGGAGTCTTTCAACCACCATTTAGTATGAACTGGACACTAACTATATCTTCCTGTACCGCAGAATGACATTAAACTGTCTGTCCCCACAGTTTAAAAAAGTGCCGGAAAAAGAGTCTTTCAACCACCATTTAAATTTTCCCACTGGACATTGACTATACCTGTCCTGGCCACAGCATGAGCCCCAAACCTGCATGATCCCACACATTTAAAAGTGCCGGAAAAAGGAGTCTTTCAACCACCATTTTTAGTTTCACTGACATTGGACTATAACAGTCCCTGGGCCACAGCAGAAAGCCCCAAACCTGCATGACCCCCCACATTTAAAAAGTGCTGGAAAAGAGGAGTCTTTCAACCACCATTTTTCAGTTTCACTGGACAGTGACTATACCTGTCCTGGGCACAGCATGAGCCCCAAAACCTGCATGACCCGCCACATTTAAAAAGTGCCGAAAAAGGAGTCATTCAACCACCATTTTAGTTTCACTGTAGACACGTTGATATACCGTTCCTGGGCCACAGCATGACCCCAGGTCCGGAGTTACAGTGGGTGCGGGAAAAAGCCCAGCTGGCGTCCGTCACTATTAACACGCAGGTTAAAATGCCCTATATGACGCAGCAAAAAAAACGAAACTGTCCCCGTGCTCGAAGCAGAGTGCGGAAGCGGTAAAGAGTGAGAACTCCAGCCTTCCTTCTGTACACATAAATACCTGGGTACGCTTGCCCCTTTCCGTATGAGTGGTTGACCAATTGAGCTTCACTTGGAATACTGGGAGTGTTAACGCTCACTCCTGTTACACCCAGGTGCCCTTTATCTTGCATCTTTTTCTCCATTTTACTCAACGTGCTGGAGGAATGGTCCTCTGTACGTTTGTCTCTGGTCCTGTGCTCCATACCCATGTCCTCTGAATCACCTACATCTGGACCAAGTTTCCTGTACCTCCCTTGTACATATTCAGAGATTTTTTTTAACAGCTATTTTGTACAAGCAAATTTTTTAGTAACTGTTAACTCTAGAAAACACATTTTTAAAATAGGATGGAAATCCCACCATGTCCCATATGTTCTCTTTTTTCATTGGGTATTAAATGGGTTTGTCTCAATACAGTGATTGATAGCAATGTTAAAGATCTAGCAAAAACAAGTCATTTAGCAATATGTGTCCATTAACAGTGTCCTACCAATTCCTGTTTCTGACAGCACCATCACCCTTTGAGCCACTCTTGACAATTGGTGCAGACAAATGTCTGTTAGAAACAACATTTTAGAATAAGGACCTGTAGTATAGCTGCATGTCACAGCAAAATGCCCCCAAAAATTCAAAGCAATGGCCCCTGAGCCACTTTGGTCAAATGTAAGAACAAATGTCTGTTAGAAACAACATTTTTTTAGAATAGGACCTGATAATTATAGCACTCATGTCACAGCAAAATGCCCCCAAAAAATTCAAAGCATGACCCTTGAGCCACTTTGGTCAATTTGTGAAAACAAATGTGTCTGTTAGAAAACAACATTTTTTTCGAATAGGACCTGAGTAATAGCTGCCCATGTAACAGCAATCGTCCCCCAAAAATTCAAAGCATGACCCTTGAGCCACTTAGGTCAATTGTGAAGAACAAATGTCAGTAGAAAACAACAATTTTAGAACAGACTGTGTATAGCATGCATTTCACGCAAAATGCTCCAAAAATTCAAAGCATGACCCTTGAGCCACTTTGGTCATTGTGAAAACAAATTCTTTTAGAAACAACATTTTTTTAAAATAGATCTGTAGTATTGCTGCTTTTCAAAGCAGCATGACCCAAAAAATTATAAAAATGACTTCTCAGCCACTGTTAAAAAATTGTGAGGAGAAATGCCTTTTTGAAAGCCACTTTCCTTCCCAAAAGGCCCAAATTTATAGCTGTATCTCACAGAAACATGAACCCAAAAAAATTATAAATAACTTCTCAGCCATATTAAAAAATTGTGAGGGAGAAATCCATTTAGAATCACTTTCTGTCCAAAGGACCATGATTTTTGCGATCCACAGAAAACAGACCTAAAAACCCATGCCAATGCGAAAACTTTTTAAGAAAAAAGTGAGTAAATGGAATACGGTTTGTCAAAACTTTGCTGTCTTTACCACTCCCCAGCAAAACCACCCAAAATGAACTTTTGGGGAAAAGAAATAAAAATTGCAGTAAAGAAAGACATTTAAAAAAAAAGTTTTCAAGAGGACCATTTCTTTTAAAAAAAGGAATGTGAAGTAGCCCGGCAACTAATGGGTACCTCCCAATTGGGGCCACAACCCCCATCAGAGATCCATCCCTTTATCATCTTGATGAAATCAAACGATCCACATTATCTGTGGAAACCCGGAGCTTTTTGTCTGTAATGACCCCTCCACTGTGCTGAAGGTCCGCTCAGATAGACGCGGCGCTGGGCAGGACAACACCTCTAGGGCGTGACCCCACTCGGGTTTTCCCC
>JAODAL010060580.1:0-20821 GCA_025379985.1 Phyllomedusa bahiana | reverse complement strand
TGTGGACGTTCATTTTTTCATTAGCAAGGTACAGTTCACATTAGCACAACACAATAAACTTTTCTTCACGTTGTTCCCCAGGCAACTTCTCAGTTCCATCCCAGTCAAGCTGTGTAAGGTGCTGTTATCTGGCGACAACCCACCCCCATTTCCAGCCGTGAAAGGGTGCTGGCATTAGTGACACAGTAAATTCTAAAATCTGCCCTCCCCAGGTCTCTCACTCTCATCGCAGTTCTCTGTACTGCCCACCCCAAATCACTGTGCCCCTCTTTTCCTTTTTTGTGTTCCCTTGCTCTGGTTTTCCCTTGTTGGTTTTTCTTCTTTGGGACTTTCTGGGGAGTTGGGCTTTTGTCCTCCCCAAATTTTGGCCCTTACCTATCGCCGGGTAAATGGGTTGGTTTCCCTTTTTCTTTGCTGAAAACAAAAAAACTTTTTAACTGTTTGAACACCCTACTCAAAAACTGAAATAAAAACTAATGTAAAACTAACGGGGTTTTTTTAAAAATTAACTGTGTAAGTTTGGGGCTCCTCCCATGTCTGCCCCTTTCTTTTTTTCCCCTTTTTTTTACTGA
The DNA here is from genome assembly GCA_025379985.1 of Phyllomedusa bahiana. Lineage (NCBI taxonomy): Eukaryota > Metazoa > Chordata > Amphibia > Anura > Hylidae > Phyllomedusa > Phyllomedusa bahiana. The sequence continues at coordinate 20,249 of JAODAL010060580.1, read as the reverse complement.
TGTACTGATTTTAATAAAAAACCTATAGAGAAACATAGTCTCTTGGGACTTTTGTTCTATCAAAAAAAACAGTTTGTTTTTGGGAAAATATATTTTTGACAAAAGAAGGGTATATTTCCCCGGGGGTTTATTTTGGTTAGGCTAGCATTTATATATTTTACTTTACAGGGGGGGAAAAAAAGTATTTTGTAAAAGCCCCCCAAATTTGTAAAATTTCCCCCCATTAAAAAGTTTGAGAGAGGTGTAATGCATCAATGGGGTCGACCTTAAATATGAGAGCCCAAAATGAGAAAAAAACAAATTTCCAAAAAAAAATTTGTCGGGTTTTGGAAAAATTTTTTGCGGGTTTATGGGGGACAAAAAATTTTTGGTTTCCAATAAAAAATTTTCATCTCAAAAAATTTGTTATATACCCTTTTTTGGGGCAATGACAGAGGTCAAATTTTTTCCCTGTAAGTTTTCAAAAGGGTTGGGGGCCCCCCCACCCCCCTTTTGTGGTATGTTTTCCCCATTCCCCCCATGCAGATCTCCTCTGGGGCCCAGTGTTTTTTGGGGGGCTGTCGGGGGAAAACAAAGACTTTAAAACTCCCCCCAAGGTTTTCTATGGGAATGAGATCTCGAAAATGGTTTAGGCCCTCCGGGGCCCTTTTTGAAATGTTTCTCACAAACCCACCCTTTTCTTTGGGCCCTGGGTGGTGTCCCTTTGGGATCAATTTTTCATGTAAAAAGACCCCAGCTACGTTTCTTTCAATCCCCTTGCTGAGGAAGGAGGTCCTCCCCCTAAAAATTCAGGGTTTTACATGGCCCCATTATTCTTTTAAATGTACACGGATCGTCTTTCCGGGTCCTTTTGCGGGAGAAACCCCCCCAAAGGGCATGATGTTGCCACCCCATGCTTAAACAGTAGGTATGGTTTTTCCCTTTGGGAAAGGGGCAATTTCAGCATTCTCTCCCCTTTCCAAAAACAAAAGGGGGTGTGTTTTCCCAAAACCAGTTCTATTTTGGGGTTTCATCTGCCCCTTTAAGGCATTCCCCCCTTTATCTTCGGGATCACCCAAAAGGGGCTCTAAAAGCAGATTCAAACGGGCCTGGTTTATTTTTACTGGTTTAAAAGCGGGGGGGGGACACGTCTGGCATTGCAGGATCTGAGCCCCTGGGGGGCATAGTGTTTTTATTTAAGGGAAAAGCCTTTGTTAGTTGGCCCCAGCTTTCTGAAAGGCATTCACTAGGCCCCCCCGTGTGGTTCTGGGATTTTTTGCTCACCATTCTTGTGATCATTTTGGCCGCATGGGGTGAGATTTTGGGGTGGAGCCCCAGATTAAAGGGATTTATTTGTTTTTGGGCCCCCACAGTTGATTTTTTTCACACCAAGTTGTTTGCCTATTGAAATTTTCCCAGTCTTTCCACCCCTGGGGGCGGGCTACAATTTGTTTCTGGTTTTTCTTCAAAGCTCTTCCCCATAGCGGAGTTTGGAGTGTGACTGTTTGGGGTTTGGGGGGACAGGTGTCTTTTTCCCTGATAAGTTCAAAACGGGGTCCCATTTTTAAGGTAATGAGTTTGAGAGGGGAGGAGCTTCTTAAAAAAGAAGTTTTCAGGTCTGTGAGGCCAGAAATCTTGCTTTTTTTGTGGTGAAAAAGGGGTACTTATTTTCCACCTAATTTGCAGACAAATTTTTTTTCCAAATCAGAAATAGAATTTGTTTTTTTTAATTTTTTCTCTGGTGGCTAAAATTTTTTGACTCGAAAACTGACCAAAGATTCTAATTTGGGAAATAGAGGGTTTTTTAAAAGGGGGGGTGAGGGAGGTCGAAATGGGGTGCCTAGGGCTCACAATGGGAGTTTATTTAGGGGCCCCCCATTTGAGGGTATACATGGGGCCCCCCCCCCCCCCCCCGGAGTGGTTTATTTTAAATGGCCCCCCCCTACCCGCTACTGTAAATGACTATACATGCCCCTATATTGCCCTTTTTCTTTCTGCCTCTTTTTCTCTAATTTTTTGCCTCTTTTGAGGATGTTTAAAAGGAAATTTTAAAAAAACCCCCTCCCGGTCGCCTTTCTCATGGGTCCATTTTGGTTGAGCCTGGGGATTTATCGTAAAAAAATGGTTTTGTTTTTGTCAGTGAAAATTGCATAAGCTGCATTTAATGTTTCTAGTTTAAAAACGAAAAAGAGTAGGGGGAAAATTTTTACCATCACGGGGCAAATGCTTTTACTTTACTTAAATGTGCGTTTTTGATTTTGATTTTTTTTTAAAAAAAATTAAAACCCAAAAAAGGGGGGGATTATGGACTTGTACTTTTTCCATAAATCATTCTCTTAGGCTGAAGTGTTAGATATCGATATCTTAATACTGGGGTTTTTTTCGGGGGTATAACCCCGGGGTTTGGAAAAATGGAAAACATCCCAAACCCCTAAAAATTTTAAAGCTCTTTACATTCATGGGGTATACAATTTTTTCTAATTAAAATTAAAAATGGGGCCACTATGGGAGAAAATAAAAAAAAGACCTCTTGGTCTCCTGCCTAATTGTAGCACCCTGAAAACTGCTCCTCTTTATTTCCTGTGCTGCATGCCATCATACAGAAGAAACATCTGTATAATAAACTGAATGTGGCACAGGAGGTGAAGAGAAGCAGTTTTCAGGAAGCTACAGAGCATTACATTGGTTAACTGGAACACCTTTTCAACCATTGGACTTTTACAGCCGCTGTGATACCAATTAGTTTTGATCTTCTTATTGTTTTTCTTTTTACTTTGTAAAATGGAAAAAGGGGAGGAGGTGTTTGGAACTTTTAATATTTTTCATTTTATTATATTTGCAAAACATTTTTTCTTTTCTACTTGTATTTTTAGTCCCTTTTAGGGTACTTGACCAGTTGGGAGCATAATCGCTTGTTCACTATTCTGCAATACTAATTGTACTAGTGTACAATTATATCTCTCCTATTACAGCCTGCCTGTGTGCCTTCAGGTTGGTTATGCAGGGGACTCCTACATAACTGCCTATATGCTGCGGTCACATTTATCACGGCAGCTAAGTAACTGAACCGTCAGGATTGAAAGTTTACTCACAAATGTCCAACAGGGACTAACCTGTGTTTGGAGGCTGATGCATTCTGTGTATCCTGTAGGTTGAAGTTTGGACTGTAGTGCTGTTCTCATTTGCGCTAATTTTTTTTGATAACAAGATAACAAGGATTGGAGGTATGTCTGTTCCTGGCTACTGAAAGCCTATGCCAGCTGTCAGTTCATTATGATGAAAAGCTGCATCAAGTGTTGGACAGGGGACTTCCTGATTAACATGAGGTGACGTGTTGCCTATGACTGCTTGTCCTTTGTACCGGCTCTGGTATATATTACTCAGTCCTACAACATATTTACTTTTATAATATATATATTATAAACATAATTTTATATACACTGTGTACAAAATAGTGGCCCTCTATATACAGTGGGGAAAATAAGTATTTGCTACACTGGTGATTTTGCAAGTTTTTCCACCTACAAAGATTTGTAATGTAATTTTTATTGAAGGTACACTTCAACTGTAGAGGACAGAATCTAAACAAAATTCACAAAATCACATTGTATGATTTTTAAATAATTAATTTGCATTTTATTGCATTAAATAAATATTTGGTCATCTACCAAGCAGCAAGAATTCTGGCTCTCACAGACCTGTTTTTTTTTTTAAGAAGCCCTCCTACTCTGCACTCATTACCTGTATTAATTGCACCTTCTTTGAACTTGTTACCTGTATAAAAGACACCTGTCTACACACTCAATCATACTCCAACCTCTCCACCATGGCCAAGACCAAAGAACTGTCTAAGGACACCAGGGACAAAATTGTAGTCCTGCACGAGGCTGGGATGGGCTACTGGGCAATAGACAGGCAGCTTGGTGAGAAGGTAACAACTGTTGGTGCAATTATTAGACAACAGAAGAAGCACAAGATGACTGTCAACTTTCCTCGGTCTTGCGCTCCATGCAAGATTGTGGTGTAAGGATTATTCTGGGAAAAGTCAGTAATCAGCCCAGAACTACATGGGAGGACCTGGTCAATGACCTGAATAGAACAGTGTCAAAGATTACCGTAAGCAACACACTACACCGTCATGGATTAAAATCTTGCAGTACACACAATGACTATCTGGATGATCCAGAAGAGACATGGGAGAATATCATGTGGTCGGATGAAACCAAACTAGAACTTTTTGGTGTCAACTCACCTCACTGTGTTTGGAGGAAAAAGAAGGATAAGGTACAACCCCTAGAACAACGTCCCAACCGTGAAGAAAGGGGGTGGAAACATCATACTTTGGGGGTGCTTTTCTACAAAGGACACAGGACGACTGCCCTGTATTAAAGGAAGGATGGATGAGGCCATGTATTGCGAGATTTTGGCCAACAACTCCTCCCCTCATAAAAGGGGGAGTTTTCCCCGACTGAAAATGTGGTCAAGTTTAAGGCCCGGGGGGTCCTTCCAGCAGGACAAGGACCCAATGACCCAGTACCAAAATATTTTTAAAGGGTTTCTGTTTTTTTATTGTATTCACAATTACCTATAATTTTTTTTTTATAATACTACACATCTGACCTAACAATCAGCGATGTGGGTCAGTGTGATATATGTAGTGTAGATAGCATAATCAGTCTACACTATAAAGCCACAAAACTGACAGTCTGCACTATATCTATACTATAAAGCTGATGCTTTCTTTTTTACATATACCTTGTATAGAGGAGGAGGTGGTCAGGCTTGGAGTTCAGCTCCTACAGACCCCCCTACTATTTTTACACTGGACAGCAATATAGCGGGCAGGGCCAAGGACAGAGTGGGCAGAGCCAAGGACAGAGTGGGTGGGCTTGAGCTACATAGCATAGCCCTTACCACTGATTTCTATTCTCTCTCAACACTAATATAGTAAGCCACCTTGGTTATGCAATTAAATATATTCCTCCATTTACTACTATATACCACGGCACGTATAAGGATTCTCCCATTATCCTTCTTCATAGATTTCTCAATATAACCATATTCCGTATAATAATTTTCTTATGCTTCATTATCTTTACAATGTTTTAATACTTATTCATTGCACATCTGTAACATTATTCCAACATATAAAAGTAACCTTCTCAGGATTTAAATATAAGTCCAACCTTAGTTTCTCTTTCGGCTAGTAAAGCCTGAAGTATGCTGTAGTTCCTCATCTCCCCAGCCCCTGCCCAATATGTATAATTGGCCACTAGTCATGGCCCAACTATTACTTACGGCTGCATCGCTGAGTCTCTTTAGAAATCCATTGATGCAGTACTGTTGAATTGAGTGGGGTCTGTGGGCCCTCTTGACTTTGGGGCCCAGTCACAAGTGGGATTGCTGCAACTCCTATAGCTACTCCACTGCAAAGGCCCATCCTAACCCCTAATTTTCTACATTCCAAAAATATAATAATCTTAAAGGAGATGTGTGACTCTGACAACTCCTGTCCATATGCATCATTAAGGCCTATGCCCACCATAGAAGTGGTCACCTGCTTGAACCTCCCTCTTTATGCCACGGACAAATCCAACCTGCCTTGCTCCGGGCTCTGGTGAACATCCGGACCTACTTAGATTCCGCTCCCAGGCATAGCTTACACCACTGCTTGCGGTGGTCCAGAGAATCACTACTCCGACCGTAACAGAAAGAGCATAAAAAATTCTTAGACAATAAAAAAGTTGTACAATGGAACAAGTACAAGGTACAAAGGATTGCTTATACTGTATGAGATAAGTTTGGATATAAATAAAATATTCAATTTTTCTTATATTAAAAGGGGTCCTCCAGGACTACCTTTTTATTTGTTACAGGGCTCACAACTGAATTATATTAAAATTTGTAATTCATACTTAGTAAAAATTATTTACTGTCCTGCTGTGCAGAACTAGGCAAAGAGCCTTGTTCCCCTCCCTCTCCATCCCCTGCAAATCACCTGACACTCATTGATCACATGGCCTCAGTGAACGTTTTGTCATCACTCAACGGGTGTGCTTTGAAGCCAGGCTCAGCTCAGAAACACTCCCCTATAGTGGATGTGACCTGAGCAGAGAACGATCTGACTGCATTCACTCTTTCCAGCCTGTAGTTTGTAGTTTGCAAGTGAATAAATGTAATTACATAAGAGTAATTAAAGAGGAACTTTTTCTTATCTTAGAGTTCTGCTGGCAGAACTTAGTAATGGGAGCAGAGAACTGCAGTTCAGAGCTGGGGGCTTGTGTACTGCTGTCATGAAAATTATAAGCTCTGTACAGTTTACACAGTGATTCATGAGTCCAAGCTATCATCATTATCATGACAGCAAGTATAGAACTGGGGGAAATTACACACTTGTCACTGCTAGACTTGTGCTGACATAGCTGTTGAGGGAAGTTCTAGATTGCAATGAAGCCTGGGAGTTGTAGGAAAGAGATGCTGGAGAACTGCTGACACGCCCAAAAGCAGGAAGTTTGGCTGCAAAAAGTGGATGTTATGATAGATGAATAATGAGGTAAAAGAAAAGAAACACATGAAGTTAGTGGAATATCTTTTCCATATAAATGCTGTTATAGTGTCTATGAAATCTTTATGCTCCCAGATAACCCCTTTAAGTATCACAATGCATACTACATCACCAATATCAAGCATCGGCTGTGGTGGGGTAAAACCTAGAGAATAAAGCAATGAAAACTTGGGGCCACAGGTATGAAAACTGTCTAAGTCTAAGACTGTCTTTATTGCCCATAGCAACCAATCAGAGCTCCTCTTTAATTTCAAATAGTGCTCTGAAAAAATTAAAGAGGAGCTCTGATTGGTGGCAACAAAGAAAGTCCTAGACCTAGACAGTTTTCATACATGTCCCCCTTGGTCTCTGGAGTGATGAATTATGCTTTACTATCTGGCAACCTGATGGATAAAACTGGGTTGAGTGGATCCCTAGAGAATGCTACCTACTGGAATGTACAGTGTCTGATGGAAAATATGATGGTGGATGGATATGCTAAGGAACTATTTTTGATTATTTGCTCTAGGATCCTTACTTACTGTGAATGGAAATGCATGTAAAGTCATTTTAGACAAATGTTTGATTTAAACTTTTCAGCAATTGTTTTAAGATATTTTTCAGTTCTACCACAACTACTACTCCTGTGCTTAAAGCAAGCTCTAGACATGGTATGACAGGTTTAGTGTGGAAGAACTTGGGTGGTCTGCACAGAGCAGTGACATATTGAAAGCCTTTGGCATTAACTGGATTGTTGATTGGAAGCCAGACTTTGTTGACCGACATCCATGCCTAACTTGGCGGAATGGGCACAGATTGCACATACACAAACCAAAAGTGTTCCAAAAAGAGAGAAGGCTGTTGTATCTGCAAAAATGGGGTCCGACTTTAAACATAACACATGGTTTTGGAATACGATGTCCAACAAGCATATATATGAAATGGTCTTGTATCCACAAACTTTTAGCCATATATTGTATGAAGAGGATCTCTACCCAAGTTGGCTTATTTTAGAAAATAAGGGCGACATGTATTAACGGGGCTGCACCAGATATCTGGTGTCTTTTCAGTCCACTATCAGGTGCAGACCCGTTCGCTAAATTTTTAAATGGCCCACACGCCATTATCAGGAGCATTACATAGCGCCCGTGGCACTTTGTTATGCACCTGATTTCGGGGGCCGTGCGGGAGGTGGGGCGCAGTAGAACCATACGAAGCTTCAGTATGGCATTTTTTAGTGCATTACAGCTGGAACAGGTATACCACTTTCAAAGTGGTATTTCTGAGCTAGAAATGTGGAACAAGTGCTTGAATGCACCTCATTTATGACCCGCTGTAGAACAGGTTCATAAATCAGGCGCTTTCTAGGTTATTATTATGTTTATGAAATTTGGCATTTAAATGCCAAATTTCATATACAGTTCCGAAAAAATTAAGAGACCACTGCAACATTTTCAGTTTCTCTGATTTTCTCTTCAATGGTAAATTTTTGGAGAAAACTGTGCACTGTTATTTTGTTATAAAAATCACTGACAACATGTCTCCACATTCAAATTTCTTTTGGCCTATTCCTAGCACTTGTTTTGCCATCCAGCTTGCCCTATTGCAAGAGCATTGTGAAGACCACAGCAGTGTTTTTTATACTTTCCTTCATTAAATAAGATTTGGTTCAGGTGATCACCTAATCAGAAGCACATTGAGTAGAATGAGGTGTACTTTGGTTGGAATTCAACTGACACTGAAATGGAATGGCTGTCAGACATGTGGAGATGCTGATTTTTAGAAAACTGTGCAGTGGTCTCTTAATTTTTTCCAGAGCTTTATGTCTCCCTAAGTGTTCAAAGTATGAACATTGGCTTTTATATTTAGCCAGGATGTTCAGCCATATTTATTTTCACCTTGACCTTTTAATCTTGGTGGGAAAATATGGACACGTGATGAACAAATTGACTACTTTTCTAATATCTGATTTAATAATAAATGGACAATTTTATGTTTTGTGTGAAAAAAAAATTTTAAGATTGTTTTGGTATTTTTGGATTTTCCTCTTTTCTTTGATTTCTTCATTATTTGCATTCAACTTTCTAATGATCCTTCCTTTCGGCCGCAGTGATCACTAACTACACCTCACTTCTGATCAGAGATTGCCCCTATAGTTGTTAGTCTGGAAGTAATGCCCATTTGGCAAGTATTACAGACTACAAAGCGCTACAGTGGTTTGTGAACACATTATAAATAAATATAAAGCTAAATCATGATTTAATCCTGTCTCCCTGATCAGATCAATCACCTCTTTTCTAACACTGCCATCTAGTGGGAAATGTTGTAGTTGTAGTATTTTAAATAAAAACACATTGCCCACTTTTGCTAAGAATAGCACATCTTAGTCTGGAATCACAAATTCAGTTTTTATGGGAGTGTTTTTGAGCCAAACTTAGTAATAGATCTAAAAAGATGGTAAGACATACTTCTCCCTTTCTTTAGAATTGGTCAAATGTTTGGTTCACCTTGCACCTGCAGACGGTTGCAAGATGACCAAGCAAAAGTAGAGCCTACACCTGTCAACAATACAAGGCAAGGGTTAATTACCACCATGGTGGCCCAGGGGATCAGTAAAAGGTCTATGTAAGTAGTAGCAGTATAAAGAGGTGGCGACATATCCCACTCTATGCCTATATACAGTTATAGATTGCAGCTTTCTGTCCTCCTGATATATACTTCAGGTATGTAGCTGAAACCAAGATGAGAACCAGTGTGACCATCTGAAAATCAAATCTGCAGTTTCTTTCCTTAATGAATGTTGCCTAAATGATGTCTCCTTGGAAACCGTACCAACTTTTTTCATATGTTAACATAGAAATATTACCCTTACTCTAAATTTGATTTACAGCACCCAGATTTACAAATATAATTGTTTAAGATAGGATACTGTAGCATAACTCATGTGAGTATTGGTGTACAGTGGTGCTTAAAAGTTTGTGAACCTTTCAGAATTTTCTATATTTCTGCATAGACTTGACCTCAAAGTACATCAGATTTTTATACAAGTCCTAAAAGAGGATAAAGAGAACCAAACAACTCAACAATATTAGACTTGGTCATTTTTTATTGAAGAAAATGATCCAATATCACATATCTGTGAGTGGAAAAGTATGTGAACCATTATTATTAGGACAGGACGACCTGTTTTATTTGAAAAGAACAGGGATCTATCAAATTCTGTTCACAACACATATCTGTGGAAGTGTATCGTGGAATGAACATAGATGATGTCAGGGTGGGCCTACCAAAGGCAGACCAGATATGTGGATCGTCTGGACCACCGCAAGCAGTGGTATAAGTCATGCCAGGGAGTGGAGTCTAAGTAGGTCCAGTTTTCACCAGAGCCCGCCGCAAAGCGGGATGGACTTGCTGTGGCAGAGCACTACCAGGTCGCTACCCCTGAGGTGACTTGCTTGCAGTTGCGGCCGTGGTGTGGCGTGGTATAAAATCGTGAAGCAAGCTCGTAGTCGGGGACAGCCAGGAAGGTCAGAACAGGCGGCAAGGTTCGTGGTCGAGGGACGGAGGAAAACGGTATGGTACACAGTAAACGCAATAGAAACTAAGGGAACGCTTCTTCTCAAGACTCAGGGCACTATCGACTTGGCAGGGACCAAACGAAAGCGCAGGACTTAAATAGGATCAGCGCCTGGTGAAAGCCAATCACCAGCGTGCTGTCTCTTTAAATCTAGATGCAGTACTGCCAGCACCCGGCCAGCAAAAGGAGCGCGCGCCCGGCCAGCAACTGGAGCGTGGTGAGGTAAGTGCAGGACTCCAGTTACAGATTGTTTTTGAGGACCTCAGAAGAAGAATTGATATTTCTTAGGCTAGAAAATCAACTCTAAAGAGTCGGAACACCACCAATCTCCAGGCATAGAGATTGAATACAAATGGAGAAATGTAAGATCATTTTTACCCTCCCATTAGTGGTCGACCAACAAAGATCACACCAAGAGCAAGTTGTATAGTAGTCTGTGAGGCCACAAAGGAATCCAAGATATCCCTGAGCAATTAAAGGCCTTTCTCACATTAGCTAATGATAATGTTCATGCGTCCACCATCAGAAGGACACTTCACACAGTGGTGTGCATGTCAGGATTGCAAGGAGAAAGCCACTGCACTGCAACAAGAACATTGCTTTCCTTCCGCAGTTTGCTAAAAATCACCTGGACAAGCCAGACAACTATTGGAGCAGTGTTTCGTGAATGGGTGAGAACAAAATAGAGCTTTCTGGATTATGTTTTGAGACCCTATGTTTGGGCCTGTTTTGCTGCAGATGGGCCAGGATGGCTTGTCATCCTTGATAGAACAATGAATTCTGAATTATACAGCAAATTCTAAAGGAAAATGTCAGGACATCTGTCGTGAGCTGATGATCAAAAGAAGAGGGTTCATACAGCTAGCCAATGATCCAAGATGTTTTACTAAAGCATGGTTAAAGAAGTATAAAGTTACAGTTTTGGAATGGCCAAGTCAAAGTCCCGACATTAATCCGATGGAAATGTTGTAGAAGGACCTGAAGCAAGCAAAGAGGAAACCAACCAACCTTACAGAATTGAAGCTGCTTTGAATGGAGGAATTGGTTAAAATTCCTCCAAGCCAATGTGCAGGACTGATCAACAATTGCCAGAAAGGTTTCGATGCCTTTATTGCTGCACACAGAGATCATAACAGATGCTAAAAGAAAAGGTTCACATACATTTACCACTTACAGATTTGTGATACTGAATCATTTTTCTCAATAAATAAAAAACAAAGTCTAATTTTATTTAACTATTTGATGGATTTGGTTCTCTTTATTTACTTTTAGGACTTGTGTAAAATTTATTCAGCAATGTATACAATTTGGAAGGGTTCACAAACTTTCAAGCACTACTATAAATGGCTGAAACTAATAGAATTGATTTGCCAGTTACTATGCTCCACTTGACTGCAAAATCTGTTGTCAGCCACCCATTCTGGTTTTCCATCTCTAGTGTGGTACTACCAGTCGATGAGCTTCCTCTAACTGGGGCTGACTTCTACAAACCTTGCCACCTAGTCCCTTCCTACTGAACATTCCAAGTCTGGTCACTGCTGATAGAGTACAGAGGTGGTTGGTAACCAAGTAAACCATCTGTAAACAAGCAGAGTAGATAACCTACTGTTATCATAACCTACTGTCCATAGCTCCTCACTTTGCCTTAGTTAACCTACCTTACCTCTGAAATTAGTATTGGTCAAATAGGTCCCTGGTTCAATTGCACTTGTGAAAAAATTAATGTTTGAGTAATCCTAAACCCAAATTTGTTCTTTAAGGCCATGTTCACACGGCTTAAAATGGGCCGTATTTCGGTCCGTAATTACGTGCCGGAGTGCGCAAATTACAGGCTGAAAACGGCCCAGTCATTACGGTAATCCACAGTTCTCATAGAGAACTATGGATTACGTCTCCTTCCCAGCTCGGCGAATCCGCTGGGCGGGGAGATAATTGACATGTGAATTACCAGAGGCGTATACTGGTAATGCAAGTCTATGGGCCGACGAAGTGCCGGCCCCCCGCTCCCGCCCTGCCCCCGTCCACACGGCGTAATTGCGGGGCGTAATTACGTCCCGCAGTTAAGCCGTGTGAACATAGCCTAACCCTAACCCTATCCTTTAACCTAACTGTAACTCTAACCCTAAATTGTGTTAAAATTAGTTAATTTATCATTAATAATTATTAGAAAAATTGTGATTCACCATTTGTAGTGCTTTACAATCCAAATCATCAATTGTCGGAATTGCAACAATCTGGTACGGTGCACAGAACAATCCAAGTCAGCATAGGAGCATATTCACAATGTAAGTCCAGCACTCATTAATAAAACGTAGCAAAAAGTTATTTACAAACCTCCCACATTAATGGACTCTAAGGGCCACATGTATGTAACGGTTTTGGCCTAAAACTCACTTTTTTGTCCATAGGTTTCTATGGGGAAAAAAGTGAGTTTTAGACCAAAACCGTTTTATACACGTGGCCCTTAGTGATGAGGTACCCACAGTAAAATTTACTCGTTAGATTTTGCTGTTAAAACACGCTTTGTCTGATGCGTTCTAAACAAGTATTTCAAATGCTTATTACATGTGGATTAAGAGTCGTGTTTTGGATTTAGTTTACTCATGGTTTACAATCAGAAATGAGTCCCATTCATTCCTATGTGGTTTTGGAAGTGGATCCACATACAAATATTTTGGCCGCGTATTCCATGAGTTTTTTTTTATCCCCATTAACATCAATAGTAAATTATCATGTGTCTTCAACATGGAATACAACCAAAAAATGAAGATGCTCAAAGATTTACCGTCATAAATGTGCAAAAATGTATTTTTAGACATTCTGGTCTCAATTAAAAATGGAACAGTTGTTTGTAAGGAGGGTGAATTGAGGAGTTAGTTGTGCTATGAATAAATTGCACTGACAAAATGTTGCATCCCTCCTTCTGAAATATTTATGTTGCATTGGAGTAACAGTAAACTGTATTGTGCTGTATTTATTGCAGTAAATTTTGATGTTATATTATTTTGTGTTAACTGTGTTATGTTAATGTAATGTTAAAGTGAAGATTCTGGTACTATGGAGGCGAATTGTAGCCTTGTTTATCATACTGCTGCTTGGTTACAAGGGACTAACACAGGGAGCCAACTGGAAGCTGGAAATTGGTAGATTCTGGCCTGTGTCATCATTCTGAGAGCTGCAGTAGCAACAACCAACCTGGCAAACCTATATCTACTGATGATTGGGAAATGAATGAGAATGTAAGGGGCCCAACCTTAAAATTGAGGACGTGGACACACGGGACCAGGAACCTTCATACATATATTTCCAATGGTTTTTCTTGTGTCCTCCCCTTTTCTGCGTCTCCCCTCTCTTTTCTGTTTTTCAGTTTGCAGTGTATACCTGGTGCATCTGCTGGGCAAAGGTCCTAGAAGCAAGGGGCCAACTGTCCAGAAAATGAGGTACTTAAATAAACTTCTGAGAACAACAATCTGCATCCTCATTGGGGGATTCAGTGATGGCAGTTGACAGAGCACCCTTATAATGTGGATAGTCAAGGGGTTCCAGCAGTCGACAGTAGTGTAGAGAAGAGAAATGCCCATCCTCCTCCCCAGTTGTGACATGGTTGTCTTAACAGCATTGTGGGCCCCTGGACATAGCAGTGCAATGAACCCTGTCCAAATACAGTGGGGAAAAAAGTATTTAGTCAGCCACCAATTGTGCCAGTTCTCCCACTTAAAAAGATGAGAGAGGCCTGTAATAGACATTATAGGTAGACCTCAACTATGAGAGCCAAAATGAGAAAACAAATCAAGAAAATCACATTGTCTGATCTGGAAAGAATATATTTGCAAATTATGCTGGAAAATAAGTATTTGGTCACCTACAAACAAGCAAGATTTCTGGCTCTCACAGACCTGTAACTTCTTCTTAAAGAGGCTTTTCTGTCCTCTACTCATTACCTATAGTAATGCCACCTGTTTGACTTATCAGTATAAAAGACACCTGTCCACAACCTCAAACAGTCACACTCCAAACTCCACTACGGTGAAAACCAAAGCGCTGTTGAAAGACACCAGAAACAAAATTTTAGCCCTGCACCAGGCTGGGAAGACTGAATCTGCAATAGGCAAGCAGCTTGGTGTGAAGACATCAACTGTGGGAGCAATAATTAGAAAATGGAAGACTCACAAGACCACTGATAATCTCCCTCGATCTGGGGCTCCACGCAAAATCTCACCCCGTGGGGTCAAAATGATCACAAGAACGGTGACCAAAAATCCCAGAAACACACGGAGGGACCTAGTGAATGACCTGCAGAGAGCTGGGACCAACATAACAAAGGCTACCATCAGTAACACACTACCAGGGACTCGGATCCAGCAGTGCCAGACGTGTCCCCCTGCTTAAGCCAGTACATGTCTAGGCCGTCTGAAGTTTGCTAGAGAGCATTTTGATGATCCAGAAGAGTATTGGGAGAATGTCATATGGTCAGATGAAAGCAAAGTAGAACTGTTTGGTATAAACACAACTCGTCGTGTTTGGAGGAGAGAGAATGCTGAGTTGCATCCAAAGAACACCATACCTACCTTGAAGCATGGGGTGGCAACATCATGCTTTAGGGCTGTTTCTCTGTAAAGGGAGCAGGATGACTGATATGTGTACATGAAAGAATGAATGGGGGCGTGTATTGTGAGATTTTGAGGGCAAACCTCTTTCTATCAGCACGGGCAAATGAAGATGAAATGTGGCTGGTTCTTTCAGCATGACAATGATCCAAAGCACACTGCCATGGCAACGAAGGAGTGGCTTCATAAGAAGCATTTCAAGGTCCTGGAGTAGCCTAGCCAGTCTCCAGATCTCAACCCCATAGAAAACCTTTGAAGGGAGTTGAAAGTCCGTGTTGCCCAACAACATCCCCAAAACATCACTGCTCTAGAGGAGATCTGCATGGGGGAATGGGCCAACATACCAGTAACAGTGTGTGCCAACCTTTTGAAGACTTACAGAAAACATTTGACCTTTGTCATTGCCAACAAAGGATATATAACAAAGTATTGAGATGAAATTTTGTTGTTAACCAAATTCTTATTTTTCACCATAATTTGCAAATAAATTCTTCCCAAATCAGACAATGTGATGTTCGGGATTTGTTTTCTTATTTTGTCTCTCATAGTTGATGTCTACCTATGATGTCAATTACAGGCCTCTCATCTTTTTAAGTGGGAGAACTTGCACAGTTGGTGGTTGACTAAATACTTTTTTTCCCCATTATATATGACATCACATGGGGCCATGTCATGTCTCTAACCACCCCCAAGCACACCCATGTCATCACGTGGCCTACGTTGTGACACATCGCTGATGTCTTAGCCTATATCATTAAGCGCTGTTTACACAGCGATTAAGAAGGCAGGGATGGTAATAAACCTTTCCTGTCTTCTCAGTGGAGAGTCTAGCTGTTGCTGAGAGCCGGCTCTCCACCCGCGCAGCTGTACAATTAGTTCAGATCGTCCCTGCAGAGTTAAACTGCTACTGCCTGGAAGTTTAAAGTCAGTGAGTGTTCGGCAAGTAGTTAAACTATGTATACATATTCCTGAAACTAACAAACATAAGTGCTTCTTGTGTGTAAAGCTTTCATTGAGTTTAGTATTGCAAAACAAACTCTATCCACATGCATTCTTCAGAGAGGATATCAGGAAATTCTGCATGGCTACATTAGACAGTCTTAAATATTAGGAGTAATGATCTTTTATATAGAAAGTAAAAGCACCAGGACACACATAAAAGAGGTAAGAGGTTTACATTTCCATTTTCCAGGTTTAAAAAAACACTACTTTTTTTCTTTATCAAGTCTCTTCTTATTGAAAAAAAAAACTGCTGTAAATTCTTTTAAAAAAAAAGAAAATGTTAAATGTCTATCTTGTGGTCCAAAAAATTGAATGCATGTGATTAAAAAGTCTTATGCACCCAAATAAAAACTAAGTTCTCGTGAACCTAATTCAGTAGAAAATTCGAAAAAGTATACAGTGCACAGTGAATACAGCATAAAAATATATCCAATGCCAGAGGTACTGGCCCAGCCGGCATTAATACGTCTACAACCTCAAATTAATAAAACATTTAAACTGCATTACTGATAACTTTTCTACATTTATAAAATGGAGGTTTTTAGTGCACAAGTTGATCAAGTAGTATATGCTCACCGACTGTGTCAGGGTAACCTCATCAGGCGAGTTCCTAAATCTGGATTCACCTCACTGTGGAACCAAAGTCTCTATTCATTCATGGAAACAGGATTTATTCACATTAGTTGTAAGGACCTCAGAAAAGAAGGGTTGAGTACATGGCCAAAGTGGAGGCATCCTCCTCCAAATGCACAATGCACCTCAATTTTAAATAAAAAATGCTGAAAGTCATCTTACCATTAAGAACTACCCTTCAGCCTGCAAAAAAGTCCATCATTTAGCTCCATTGCAGAAAATAGAAAGCAAGGTATTTTTCACAAAGAATGGGGATGCAAAGTAAACTTATGAAAAAAGTTTGTTTTAAAAAAAAGTATCAAAACATAAAATCTACATAAATTGGTATCTCATAAATTGTACTTACTCTCAAAATGAAGCTAACATGTCATTTATACCACATTGTAAACTCCATAAAAACGAAATCCAAAAAACAATAGTGCACCAATAAAAAATACAATTAGTCCTGCAAAAAGCAAGCCCTCATATGGCTATGTCTTGTAAAATGTTATTGTTCTTGGAAAAACAAACATAAAGTTGCCAAAAATCACTGCACTGAGAATGGGTTAAGAACATGCCTTATAATAATATTATAAATATAAGATCTTTATTATGAACACTCACATGTTACGGGAAACAAGCACATTCAGTGCAGCCTACGGCCGTTTCGCATACAAGCTTGCGCTTTCTCAAGGCCTTGAGACAGCGCAAGTTTGTGCGCGAAAACGGCCTTAGGCTGCAGTGAATGTGCTTGTTTCCCGTTACATGTGAATGTTCATAATAAAGATCTTTAAAGAAGAAGACCGGTGAGTGCCGCTTATATTTTCTATTATCTGGATTATCGTTGGGACTGTTCTATTGAGAATCCTGTTTGAGTAATCCTAAACCCAAATTTGTTCTTTAAGGCCATGTTCACACGGCTTAAAATGGGCCGTATTTCAGTCCGTAATTACGGAACCAGAGTGCGCAAATTACGGGCTGAAAACGGCCCAGTCATTACGGTAATCCACAGTTCTCATAGAGAACTATGGATTACGTCTCCTCTTCCAGCTCGGCGAATCTGCCGGGCGGGGAGATAATTGACATGTGAATGACCAGTGACGTATACGCGCCGCTGGTAATGCAAGTCTATGGGCCGGCGAGGTGCCGGTCCCCCGTTCACGCTCCCGCCCTGCCCCCGTCCACACGGCTTAATTGTGGGACGTAATTACGCCCCGCAATTACGCCGTGTGAACATAGCCTAACCCTAACCTATCCTTTAACCTAACTGTAACTCTAACCCTAAATTGTGTTAAAATGAGTTAATTTATCATTAATAATTATTAGAAAAATTGTGATTCACCATTTGTAGTGTTTTACAATCCAAATAATCAATTGTCGGAATTGCAACAATCAGATACGGTGCATGGAAAAATTCAAGTCAGCATAGGAGCGCATTCACAATGTAAGTCCAGCACTCATTAATAAAACGTAGCAAAAAGTTATTTACAAACCTCAAACATTAATGGACTCTAAGGGCCACATGTATGTAACGGTTTTGGCCTAAAACTCACTTTTTTGTCCATAGGTTTCTATGGGGAAAAAAGTGAGTTTTAGACCAAAACCGTTTTATACACGTGGCCCTTAGTGATGAGGTACCCACAGTAAAATTTACTCGTTAGATTTTGCTGTTAAAACACGCTTTGTCTGATGCGTTCTAAACAAGTATTTCAAATGCTTATTACATGTGGATTAAGAGTCGTGTTTTGGATTTAGTTTACTCATGGTTTACAATCAGAAATGAGTCCCATTCATTCCTATGTGGTTTTGGAAGTGGATCCACATAAAAAACCACATACAAATATTTTGGCCGCGTATTCCATGAGTTTTTTTTTTATCCCCATTAACATCAATAGTAAATTATCATGTGTCTTCAACATGGAATACAACCAAAAAATGAAGATGCTCAAAGATTTACCGTCATAAATGTGCAAAAATTTATTTTTAGACATTCTGGTCTCAATTAAAAATGGAACAGTTGTTTGTAAGGAGGGTGAATTGAGGAGTTAGTTGTGCTATGAATAAATTGCACTGACAAAATGTTGCATCCCTCCTTCTGAAATATTTATGTTGCATTGGAGTAACAGTAAACTGTATTGTGCTGTATTTATTGCAGTAAATTTTGATGTTATATTATTTTGTGTTAACTGTGTTATGTTAATGTAATGTTAAAGTGAAGATTCTGGTACTATGGAGGCGAATTGTAGCCTTGTTTATCATACTGCTGCTTGGTTACAAGGGACTAACACAGGGAGCCAACTGGAAGCTGGAAATTGGTAGATTCTGGCCTGTGTCATCATTCTGAGAGCTGCAGTAGCAACAACCAACCTGGCAAACCTATATCTACTGATGATTGGGAAATGAATGAGAATGTAAGGGGCCCAACCTTAAAATTGAGGACGTGGACACACGGGACCAAGAACCTTCATACATATATTTCCAATGGTTTTTCTTGTGTCCTCCCCTTTTCTGCGTCTCCCCTCTCTTTTCTGTTTTTCAGTTTGCAGTGTATACCTGGTGCATCTGCTGGGCCAAGGTCTGAAGCAAGGGGCCAACTGTCCAGAAATTGAGGTACTTAAAGAAACTTCTGAGAACAACAATCTGCATCCTCATTGGGGGATTCAGTGATGGCAGTTGACAGAGCACCCTTATAATGTGGATAGTCAGGGGTTCCAGCAGTGACAGTAGTGTAGAGAAGAGAAATGCCCATCCTCCTCCCCAGTTGTGACATGGTTATCTTAACAGCATTGTGGGCCCCTGGACATAGCAGTGCAATGAACCCTGTCCAAATACAGTGGGGAAAAAAGTATTTAGTCAGCCACCAATTGTGCCAGTTCTCCCACTTAAAAAGATGAGAGAGGCCTGTAATAGACATTATAGGTAGACCTCAACTATGAGAGCCAAAATGAGAAAACAAATCAAGAAAATCACATTGTCTGATCTGGAAAGAATATATTTGCAAATTATGCTGGAAAATAAGTATTTGGTCACCTACAAACAAGAAGATTTCTGGCTCTCATAGACCTGTAACTTCTTCTTAAAGAGGCTTTTCTGTCCTCTACTCATTACCTATAGTAATGCCACCTGTTTGAACTTATCAGTATAAAAGACACCTGTCCACAACCTCAAACAGTCACACTCCAAATCCACTACGGTGAAAACCAAAGCGCTGTTGAAAGACACCAGAAACAAAATTTTAGCCCTGCACCAGGCTGGGAAGACTGAATCTGCAATAGGCAAGCAGCTTGGTGTGAAGACATCAACTGTGGGAGCAATAATTAGAAAATGGAAGACACACAAGACCACTGATAATCTCCCTCGATCTGGGGCTCCACGCAAAATCTCACCCCGTGGGGTCAAAATGATCACAAGAACGGTGACCAAAAATCCCAGAAACACACGGAGGGACCTAGTGAATGACCTGCAGAGAGCTGGGACCAACATAACAAAGGCTACCATCAGTAACACACTACCAGGGACTCGGATCCAGCAGTGCCAGACGTGTCCCCCTGCTTAAGCCAGTACATGTCTAGGCCGTCTGAAGTTTGCTATAGAGCATTTTGATGATCCAGAAGAGTATTGGGAGAATGTCATATGGTCAGATGAAAGCAAAGTAGAACTGTTTGGTATAAACACAACTCGTCGTGTTTGGAGGAGAGAGAATGCTGAGTTGCATCCAAAGAACACCATACCTACCTTGAAGCATGGGGTGGCAACATCATGCTTTAGGGCTGTTTCTCTGTAAAGGGAGCAGGATGACTGATATGTGTACATGAAAGAATGAATGGGGGCGTGTATTGTGAGATTTTGAGGGCAAACCTCTTTTATCAGCACGGGCAAATGAAATGAAACGTGGCTGGTTCTTTTCACAGACAATATCCCAAGCACA
>JAODAL010060579.1:0-20821 GCA_025379985.1 Phyllomedusa bahiana | reverse complement strand
CCACCCGGGAGGGGAGGCACCAAATGGGGACACGGACCTTTCTCCCCCAAAAAAAAGGCCCGACAGTTTAAACAATTTCATCGGTCTTCATTAGGCAGTGGTTTGGGGTCCAGGGCTAGTGCAAGGTGGCGCATCAGCTCTCAGGGAGCATCATCTCAGGCAAGTCAGGGCTGTGCGAAGCTGTGCGGAGGCAGCGGAGGAGGAGAGGAAGTATTCCTAGACACACGACGTTCCCGACGTCCCTGCCTTGGAAAGAGGTTGGCGCGAATTTGAGGCGGAGGAGGAAGATGAGGAAGATCAGTTTGCTAGTGCCCCTCGACCCAGAGGCTGGGAAATCAAGGCTCCATCTCTCACATGAGTGCTTGGATGCTCCATTTCCTCCAACATGATCTCGCATTAAGGCCATCAAAATGAACAACAGTTACTGGGTGGCCACCCTCCTGGATCCCCGGTACAAAACAAAACTCAGCACTTTCTTCCACCCACCCAAATAGAGAGTAAAATGCAGGAAATGGAGACCTTGCTGATTGATCAACTGGAGACATCTGTTGCGTCTGCTTCACGTTCCCAAATGTCACGGTGGAACAACATCAGCGACGTGACAGCAGTAGAGGTGCCAAGTAGCCGTGCGGCAGCAGCACAGGCAAGGTGGCAGAGCCTAATGGGTGACCTCTGGCAATCTTTATTTACCCCTCACAAACGATGCAATGCAGGGCACACATCCAACACACAGAGACCAGCTTAAGATCATGGTGCACGACTATCTGCGTCTCAACACCGATGTTTTTGGATATGTTCCGAACCCAATAGACTTCTGGGTATCCAAAATGGACGAATGGCCCGAGCTCGCTCGCCACGCCATAGAGGTGTTGTCCTGCCCAGCAGCCAGCGTCATATCTGAGCGGACCTTCAGCACAGCTGGAGGAGTCATTACAGACAAACGCATCCGGCTTTCCACAGATAATGTGGATCGTTTGACTTTCATCAAGATGAATCAGGCATGGATCTCTGATGATGTTGTGGCCCCAATTGCCGAGGTCACCGATTAGTAGACGGTCTACTTCACATTCCTCTTCAAACAGAAATGGTCCTCTTGAAAACTTTTTTTAAAATGATCATTTCTTACTGCAATTTTTATTCTCTTTTCCCAACAGTTCATTTTGCTGGTTTTGCTGTGAGGAGACTGTAAAAGACAGCAAGGTTTCATGACAACACCGTATTCCATTTACTCCCTTTATCTTTAGAAGTTTTCGCATTGTCAATGGTTTTGAGGTCATTTTGCTGTGAGATACAGCATAATTATGGTCTTTGGAACAGAAATGTGGCTTTTAAATGGCATTTCTCCCTCACAATTTTTAATAGTGGCTGAGAAGTCATATTTATAATTTTTTGGGGTCATGTTGCTGTGAGATACAGCAATAATCATGGTCCTTTGGAACAGAAATGTGGCTTCTAAGTGGCATTTCTCCCTCACAATGTTTTAACAGGGGCTGAGAAGTCAATTTTTAAAATTTTTTTTGGGGTCGCCTTTAAAAATGCAGCAATACTACAGGCCCCTTTTAAATTAAAAAAAGTTTTTTTTTAAACAGACATTTGTTCTTCAAAATTTGGGCCAAAAAGTGGTTTAAAGGGGTCATTTTTTGAATTTTTGGGGCATTTGCTGTAAAATTTCAGCTAGACTACAGGCCAATTGAAAAAAAAATTGGTTTTTTAAAAAAACCTTTGTTTTTTAAAAAGGGTCAAGAGGGGGCCAAGGGTGATGGTGCTGTAAAAAAAACAGGAAAAGTAGGACACTTTTAAAGGGAAACAATTTTTGCAAAATGCTTTTTTTTGGGAAAAATTTCCTTTAAATAGCAAACAACCCCTAAATTTGGGGGAAACAACCCTTTTAAAAACAAAAAAAAGAGAAAAAAAGACATGGTGGGATTCCATCCAATTTTTAAAAAAAAGTTTTTTTAAAAATTTAAAAACTACTAAAAAACTTCAAGTACAAAATAGCGGGAAAAAAAATTTTCCCCCTAAATTTTGTAAAAAGGGAGGTACAGGAAAATTTGACCAGATGGGGTTATTCAAAAAACAGGGATTATGGAGCACGGACAGAAAAAAAGTACAGAGAAAATTTTTTCCTCCACACGTTTAGTAAAATTTAGAAAAAAAATGCCAAGAAAAAGGGCACCGGGGTTTTTTGGGGAACAAAAGCTTTAAAACCACCAGTATTTTTTCCAAAGTAAACCCCAAAATTGGCCCGCACTAAAAAAACCGGGGGGGAAAGGGGCGCAACCCAGGACAGAGACAGTAAATGCCAGTGAAACTAAAATTGGGTTGAAAGACTCCTTTTCCGGAAATTTTTTTAAACGGGGGTCAAGAAAGGTTTGGGGCTAAAATTGGTTTTGCGGTCCAGGACAGGTAAAAGTCAATTGCCCAGTTCAACTAAGGGTGGTTAAAGGGACTTTTTTTTTTTCCGGCACTTTTTTAATCGGGGTCATGCAGGGGGGGCTCATGCTGGGGGCCCAGGACAGGTAAAAGCCCAATGTCCAGTGAAACTAAAATGGTGGTTCAAAAATCCTTTTCCCCGGGCCCGGGCCGCTTTTTAATTTAGCGCCCAGGACAGGGTTTAAATTGGTTTTCCAAAATTTTTCCTTTTTTTTCCAAAGGAATGGTATGGGGTTAAATTTTAATTTTCAACTAAAATGGTGGCTGAAAACCCCTTTTTCCGGCACTTTTTAATCGGGGGTCATCCCGGGTTTTGGGGGGTTCATGCTGGGGGGCCCAGTACAGGTATTTTAATGCCCCAGTGAAACAAAAATGGTGGTTCAAAGACCCCTTTTTTTCCCTGCACTTTTAATTTGGGGCCCATGCGGGGTTTGGGGCTCAGCTGGGGCCCCAGGGCAGGTATAGTCAAATCCAGTGAAACAAAAAGGGTTTTGGTTCAAAAGAACCCCTTTTCCCCCGGCACTTTTTTTAAATTTGGGGGTTTCAGCCATTTAAGGGGGTCATACTGCGCCCAGGCAGGTAAAAATTCAAGGCCCCATTCAACAAAAATGGGGGGTAAAAAAGAATCCCTTTTCCCCCCCGGCATTTTTTAAAATTTTTGAGGGCCCCAGACGGGTTTAAATGGCCCATACTGCGGTCCAGGACAGGTAATTATTTCAAAAGGGTTTTTTAAAAGATTTTCAATTTTAAAAAGGGGTTCCAAAGACTTTTCCAAAAAAAATTTCCCCCAAAAACTTTTTAATTTTGGGGGTCATGCAGGTTTGGGGCTCATGCTGTGGCCCCAGACAGGGATAGTCTATGTCCAGTGAAACTAAAATGGTGGTTGAAGACTCCTTTTTCCGGCACTTTTTTAATCTGGGGTCATGCAGGTTTGGGGGGCTCATTCTGTGGCCAGGACATGTATAGTAAAATGTCCAGTTCAACAAAATGGTGGTTGAAAGACAACTTTTCGGCACTTTATAATCTGGGGTCATGCAGGTTTGGGGCTCATGCTGTGGCCCAGGACAGATATAGTCAATGTCCAGTGAAACTAAAATGGTGGTTCAAAGACTCCTTTTTCTGGCACTTTTTAAATCTGGGGGTCATGCAGGGTTGGGGCTCATGCTGCGTTCCAGGACAGGGATTTTCAATGTCCAGTTCAAGTAAAATGATGGTTCAAATCATACTGCCTTCTGGCACTTTTTAATTTGTGGGTGATGCAGGTTTAAGGGTCATGCTGTGGTGCAAGAAGGGATAGTGAATGGTCTGTGATTTTTTTTCTCTGGCTTTTATAAACCTAAGTGTTTGCCTAAGATGTAGCACGTATCCATTTGACTGTTGTGGATTTTTAAATTTCCAGCTTCTCCAGCCCTGTTTGGGTTTGTAAGAATTGAAGGCATGTTGGCTCCCCCATAGACTTTAATGGTCATCGATCATAATCTACCATCGACCATCGAATATCTTGTCGATGATGGTCGACTATCGACCATCGACCGATGTCGATGGCCAACGTAATCGCTCAACACTATACCCAATATATTTTTTTTTTCATGTTGAACTCAAAACATTATTTATGCATCGGTGTCGTCATATTGCCATAGCTTTTTTTAAATTTTCTGTATACAATACTGTGGAAGAGCTTTTTTTGGGGGATGAACAGTTTAGTTGGTATTTCTTGGACGTTTATATGAGTTTTTAATCAAATTTTATTCCATTTTATGCACTTTGGAATTACAAAAATCGTAATTCTGTGACAGTTTT
Organism: Phyllomedusa bahiana; assembly: GCA_025379985.1. NCBI lineage: Eukaryota > Metazoa > Chordata > Amphibia > Anura > Hylidae > Phyllomedusa > Phyllomedusa bahiana. Next base: position 16,588 of record JAODAL010060579.1, on the reverse strand, counting down.
TTTTTTTTTTAAATGTATGCTCTTCACCATGCAGGTTAATTAACATTACAGATTTATAGGGTAGGTTGTTGGTCGCATATGACAATACCAAACATGCATACTTTATTTTTGTTCTTTTTAGTGTGATTGGCATTTTTAAAGGGGAAAAGGGCGGTGTATGTGTTTTTATTTTATTTTTTCAATTTGTGATTTCCTTTTTTTTTTTAGTTTTTTTAGTTTTTCACATTTTTTTCACTTTCCAAATAGGGGATTTGTATCCATGATCTTCAGATCATTGAAATAATAGAGATCAGTACACAGATTTCATGCTGTATGCTGGTCTCCATAGCGATTGTCGCTCACCATGCCCAGCAATACCCACAATTCATTGCGGGGGCATGGTGAAGTCACAGACAGCCCAGAAGTGTTTCTTACACTCTCGGGCTGTCCAGAGAGGAGACAGCAGTGGCACGATTGTGCCGCTGCTGCACCGACAAAAGACAGAAGTTGCTCACTCATTCTGTCTTTGCTTTAGCTGTGGTGATATAATACATTGCGGCACCTAAGGGGTTAATCACCCATGACCAGACCGCACTCCAGCTGCGGGTGATGCAGCATGAGGACAGCGGTGATATATACCGCTGGTCCGATGCAGCAATCTTGCAAAGATCTCGCAAGATCTCCATGACACAGTGTTCTTTGAACTGAGTACATGTTATTAATACAGTGGCTCAATGGTTAGCACTGTTGCCATACAGTGTTTGGGTTCTCAGTTTGAAACCCACCAAGGACAATATCTCCAAAATGTTTGTTTGTTTTTCTGCAGGTACTCTGATTTCTCCCATAATCCAACAACATTAAATTATTGAAGATATGTCTTGAACTAAGATTGTGAACCCTAATGTGAACAGGTTAAAAAAAATAAGTTCACCCATACACCCAGCATGTATCCAGCACAGATTACTGCTCCAATAGTAAGAAGAAAAAAGGAAATTGTCCAGCAGATTAAATTCCACCAGTCAGTTTGGTGGGGGAAAGCTGCTAAATTACAGTTTCTAAGGCATGAAGCCCCTAATAAAAAGGAAATGCGGGTTTTTTGGTTTGCATTTGAAATTCAAGGACAAAGGTAGGGTGCAAAAAAGAAAAAAATCTCTTTCAAAAAAAAATTTTGGATAAAAACAAAATTTTTAAAACATTTTGTTTATAAATGCTTTGGTCGACATGTATGAAAACTGTCTAGGTCTAAAATTCACTTTGTTGAGCGCCAATCAGAGTGCCCCTTTTATTTAATTTAGTACTCTGGAAAAATTAGAGAGGCGCTCTAATTGGTTGCTATGGACAACAAAAAAAATTTTTTAGATGGACAGTTTTATAATGGGGCCTTTAGGCCAACCCCAGTTTAAATCGATTAGAGGATGTAGAATGCGGGTGTATGCATGAATTATACCGGGGGTTCAAAAATTTGGGGATGTGGTATGCCTTGCATGATATAGCATTTCTTTGGTGCATAACTTTACTGTGTTTGACACAGAATACACCAAGTTTGGAAATACGACTGTTCATACATCTTCGAAAGGCAAAACATTTTTTTTTTTTTACTAAAAGCATGAGAGAAAAACTGGACAACCCTTGTTCATACTTTTTTATTATTTTAATTTTATTTTATTTTTTTAAAAAGCGCCTTTGATTAAAGGGCGCGTAATTCGGGGGGTTTACTTACAAAAACATAAGTCAAAAAGTACAGGATAATTAATAAATGACTTGGCAACGAGGGGAGAGGACCCTCCCGCGGGGCTTAAATTTTAAAAGGAGGGGGAAAAAAAGACAGAAGGTGGGGGCGCATTATGTGGACGGGTAGTGAAGCAGGGTTTTTGGGTTATAGGCAAGCCTGGGAAAAAAATGGGGTTTTTAGGGTTTCTTTTGAAGCTGGTGAAAGTGGAGGGTAGTCTATTGTTGGGGAGTGAGTTTTCCAGAGTGGGGTGAAACACGGGGAAGTCTTGGGGAGGTTTGGAGGAGCTGATAAGGGGAGAGAGAGGAGAAGGTCTGGAGGAGGGAGATTTTCGTTTTGAGGGGAGTTTTGGAAATTAGGGGAAAAAGATGTATGGAGGGGGAAGGGTTTTGGAGAGCCCTTTTAGGTCAAGTAGCAACTTTAAATTGATTCGTGGGCAAAGGGGGGGCCAGTGAAGAGATTGACGAGGGGAGGGAGAGGAGTAGCGGGGAAAAGGTGGAAAAAGAGGGGGGAGGTTTGGGTTGTTTTTTAAAGGGGGGCAAGAGTGCTGATGGGAGGCCCCAAGAGAAGGATTTTGCAGTGTCTAGGCGGGGGGGGATACAAGGGCATGGACCACATTTTTGTAGTGTCAAGTTGGGAATGAGCGAAAAGCAAAAGATGTTTTTGGGGGGGGGAGGCAGAGGGGGGTTTTGGTGTGTGGTTTGAAAAATGAGTGGGTCGAGGTTTTCCCAAGGCAGCGGATTTGGGGGCGGGGAGAGGTAAGCGTTGACTAGATGAGAGATCAGGTGCTAGGGGTAGAGTTGGTTGGTGGAATGATGATTAGTTCTGTTTTATCCCTAATTAGTTTTAGGAGACGTGAGGAGAAGAAGGAGGAAATGGAAGACAGGACAGTCGGGGATTTGGAGAGTACGAGGTGACATCTGGGCCTGAGTGTAGAGTTGGGTATCGTCAAGCATAACAGGTGATAATGAATGCCGTTGTGAGGCTATGAGCTGACCCAGGCATAGAGTGGTTAAAGATGAGAAGAGTAGAGGACCAGGACTAGACCCCTGTCACCTTTGTGTTTATGGTACATTATCTTGGTAAATTATATTTCTGACGCTAAAGAGGTGATTAAAGCAACTTAAGAAATCTAGGAACTATGACTATTTTTAATATGAGGTGTACCTTGGAGCACTTGGCCTCCAAAGTAAAATCTGTAAATAACCTCCAAATGTCATGTATAATTCTGGACCCCATTTAAAGCAAAGTGACCTTTTAGGCTTCACTGTCTTAGAATTCAGATCCCGCACTGAAAAACCCATGCCCACATGTGGTAGCCAATGATTGCATGATCCCTTATACCTAAATATAGAAGGTTCTATAAAAACGCACTTTATTTCTTCATGTTAGATAAAAAAATAGTTAAAAATTCAAAAAACACAAGACAAACGAACACATGTCTATGCATTTCAAGTCTGCTCAAAAGGCTCTTAGTTGTGACCGTAAGGATGGTTCAGAGTACTCCCTTAAATAATGTCATGATTAGAGACGAGTTAGCATCTATTATTATTAGTGATGAGCGATTACGTTGACTATCGTCATTGGGTTGATAGTCGATATCGGCAATTATCAAGACGATATCCAATAGTCGATGGTAGATTATCGCCGATCACCATTAAAGTCTATGGGAGAGCAACAACACCTTCATTATTACACCCTACAGGCTGGAAGAAGTGGAATAAAACATCCAAAACAGCAAACTGGAAACGTGCTACATCTTAGGCAACACACTTAGGTTATAAAAGCCACAGAAAAAAAACTCACAGATCATTCACTATCCCTTGTCTGTGTGACCACAGTCTGAACCTTAAAAACTGCATCACCCACAATTAAACAAGTGCCAGAAGGCAGTATGATTTGAACCATCATTTTAATTGAAACTGGAAATTGAATATCCCATGTCAGGAACGCAGCATGAGCCCAAAACCTGCATGACCACTGATTAAAACAGTGCACGGAAAAAGGAGTCTTTCAACCACAATTTTTAGTCTGAACTGTACTTTGACTATATCTGTCCTGTACCGCAGAATGACCCCTCTAAACCTGTTTGGGAACCACTGACTCACAAGTGGCACTGTGCTATTTTGTACAGTGACTGTCCATTTAGTATATTTTTTGGTAAGCTGACATTTGTGTCAGAATTTATTTTAGGGAAGTTTTATTATAGTTTTACATTAATATCATTTTGCTTTTTTTTCATGTGTGATTAACATCAACATAACCACTAACTGCTGTTTTTAAAGTTTTTTTTAGACGTGTAGATGTGTTTACTTCGTCTGCACACCCCATAAGTAATAGAAATGTCTAATCATCCCAAACAATTCTTAGTTGAGAAGTCTCTTTGCCCTCGTAAATAGACACAAATGTAAAGGGCTGGGCAATCTAATATATACTTGAAAACGTAAGATAGGTGCTCACTGAAAAGGCAATGCATAATCTATTACCATAATTCAGTGCACATTAATGAATTAAGTTATAACTCAAGTTATATAGGAATATTGGAAATGCTTTACAGCTAAGGAAAATTTGAAAAACCTGGACTCTTAGTTTCAGTATTTGATCAAAAGTTTGTATTTTGCTCACCTCCCAACACGTTCAAGGGGTTCCCAGAGCAGGTGAGTCCCTACACTAATACAGTTACCTTACTAGGAGTCATTCAGACTGCCCAATTCCCCAGGAGTGTAGGAACCTGCATTGAGTTACCTGCACTTATTTTTATGAGGTGGTGAGTGCAGCAAGCCAATGAGATTTGCCATCATACACAAATTGACTACAAAATGTTTAGGCGGTGCACATCTAATTATACTTGGAAAACGTATGCATAGGTGCACACTGAAAGGCTATGACATACATCTAATACATTAATCAGTGGCACACTAAAGCTAAGTAATACCTCAAGTTATATAGGGAATTTAGGAAAAATGCTTTACAGATAAGGAAATTATGAATAACCTGGACCTCTTAGTTTAACAGTATTTGTTCAAAGATTTTATTTAAGCTCACCTTACCCAACAACGTCAAGGGGGTCCCAGAAGCAGGGGAGCCCTATCATAATAAAATGCGTACCTTACTAGGGTCCATTCTGGACTGCCACTTCACCAGGACGTTGTTGAACCTGCATTTCGAGTTAACTGCAATTATTTAAATGAGGTGGTTGAGTGCGACAAAGCCAATGGATTGCCATCTCACAAATAGACTACAAAAAATGTTACAATAGGCTGTGCACATCTTTATCCTGGGGAGCAGTGGCAGTCTGATTGGACTCCTAGTTATGGTTAATTGACTTTTAGTGTAGGGATCTCACTGCTCTGGGAAACACCTTGACGTGTTGGGAGGTGAGCTTTATACAATCTTTGATCAAATACTGTAAACTAAGAGGTTCCCAGGTTTTATCATGATTTTACTCTTAGCTTGTAAGATTTCCTATATTCTATATTAACTGAGGTTTTACTTTGGTCTTTTAGTGTGCCACTGATTTATGTATTAGATGTTATTGCATTGCCTTTCTGTGTGCACCTATGCTTACGTTTCAAAGTATATATTAGATGTGCACAGCCTTTTACATCTTTGTAGTCTATTTGGGAGATGGCAATCTCATGGGCTTGATGCAATCAACAACCTCATTTAAATATGTGCAGGTCTAAATCAATTTGACAGGTTCCTATCACTCTGGGGAAGCTGGCTGTACTGAATGGTCTCCTTGTTAGTAACATGTTTTAGTGTAGGGACTCACCTGCGCTGGAATCCTTGAGTGTTGGGAGGTGACTTAATGACAATCTTTGATTAAATACTTAAACAAGTGTCCCCAGGTTTTTCATATTTTCCTTGCTGTAATGAATTTCCTATATTCCTATATAAAACTTGAGGTTTTACTTAGTCTTTAGTGTGCCAACTGATTTATGTACTTAGATATTTGCCCGCTGGCTTATGAGAGTTTTAGCCAATCAATTCATTGGTTTCTTTTTTCCTCAAAATACTTCTTCAGTGATTAGGGACAGGACTTCCATGAGATCAATTGATGCGACCCCTTAGTGACTCAAGCACCTGAAAATTTTAAGCATCATATTGTGAAATTTGTGTCCGCCCTGGAGCCGTTTTGACACTATTAATCCTTCACAGATAATCACCTTTTTTGTGGTAATTTGAATGCATATCCTGATTCCCCTATCGGTCGAGAGCAGTGCTTGCCGTCAGCATTCTGTTTACACGGTGGTCCAGATGCCCAGGCCTGGAATTACAGTGGGTGCGGTGTGAGCCCAGGCTAGAGTTCTGTCATATATTAACACGAAGGTACCAGTGCAAGGGCAGACTTACAGTGGGTGCGGTGAGAGCCCAATCTTCGTCCGTTCATCTATTAAACACAGGGTCAAAAATGATCTTATGACGCAGCAACAAAAATAGTCGTGCTGAAGCTGAGTTGCGGGAAGCGGAAGGTGTGAGGTAAGACATACAAGCCTTCCCTCAGCTACACAGTCAAGAACTGCGGTTTAGCGCTGTGCACCTCAGTACGCGTGCGGACCAATGAGTTCTCATTGGTAAATTACTGGTGGTTAACACATCCTGTTCCACCCCAGGTGCCCTTTTTCTTGGCATTCTTTTCTCATTTTTCCTAAACGTGCTGGAGGAATTTGTCTTGTTATTTGTTCTCTTGTCCGGCTCAATACTCCATGTCCTCTGATTAACCTACATCTGGTCAAGTATTCCTGTACCTCCCTTGTACAATTCAGAGGAATTTTTTTACCAGCTATTTTGTAGTCAAGTTTGTTTTAGTGTTTAATTCTGGAAAACACATTTTTTAAAAAGTTGGGATGGAATCCCTCCACGTCTTTGTTTCTCTTTTTTTTAATTGTTATTAAATGGGTTGTATCAATACAGGGAAGGCTAGCTATGTTAAATATCTTGCAATAACAAGTCATTTAGCAATTATGTGTCCATTAACTGTGTCATACCTATTCCTGTTTCTGACAGCACCATCTCCCTTGGAGCACTATAGACAATTGTGAAAAACAAATGTCTGTTAGAAAACCAACATTTTTTTTTTTATTATAGGGACCTGTAGGTCTAGCTGAATTCACAGCAAAATGCCCCCAAAAATTCAAAACATGACCCTTGAGCCACTCTTTTGGTCAATTGTGATGATACAAATGTCTGTTAGAACAACATTTTTTTTTATAATAGGATCCTGTTGTATAGCTGAGTTGTCACATGACAATATGCCCAAAAAATCAAATCATGACCCTTGAGCCACTTTTGACAATTGTGAAGAAACATGATGTCTGTTAGAAACAACATTTTTTTTTATATATAGGACCTGATAGTATATGTGGCATGTCACAGCAATATGCCCCCAAAAATTCAAAACATGACCCTTGAGACCACTTTTGGTCTAATGTGAAGAACAAATGTCTGTTAGAAACTAGCATTTTTTATATTAGGACCTGTAGTATTAGCTGCATGTCACAGGCAAATGACCCCAAAATTACAAAACATGACCCTAAATGAGCACTTTTGACAATTGTGAAGAACAAGTGTCTGTTAGAAACAACATTTTTTATAATAGGACCTGTAGTTATAGTGCATGTCACAGCAAATTGCCCCCAAAAATTCGAGAAACATGAACCTTGAGCCATTTTGACAATTGTGAGAACAAATGTCTGTTAGAAAAACAAACATTTTTTTTTTATAATTAGACCTTTAGATATTAGCTGCATGTCACAGCAAAAATGATCCCAAAATTCAAAACATGACCCTTGAGCCACTTTTGACATTGTGAAGAACAAAGGTTGTTAGAAACAATATTTTTTTTATAATAGGACCTGTTGTTGTAGTATTGCTGCTTTTCAAAGCAGTATGACCCATAAATTATAAAAATTACTTCTCAGCACACAGTTAAACAATTGTGAGGGAGAAATGCCACTCAAAATAACGACATTTTCTGTTCCAAAGACCATGATTTTTTTGCTGTATCTCACAGCTACATGACCCCAAAAAATGTTTAAAATGACTTCACAGCCAACTGTTAAAAAAATTGTGATGAAAAATGCCACTTAAATGACACATTCTTGTTCCAAAGGACCCATGAATTATTGTTGTATCTCACAGCAACATGACCCCGAAAAAATTTTTAAATCATGACTTCTCAGCCACTATAAAAATTTGTGATGGGAAATGCCACTTGAAGCCTCCATTTCTGTTCCATAGGACCATATATATAGCTGTTCTCACAGCAACTTGACCCAAAAAATTATATATATGACTTCTCAGCCACTATTAATAATTGTGATGGAGGAAATGCCAACTTAGAAGCACATTCTGTTCCTAAGGACCATGATTTTATAGCTGTATCTCACAGCAAACATGACCCTCAAAACCATTGACAATTCGAATACTTAGTAAAGATAAAAGTGTGATAATTGGAATATTGGTGTTGTCATGAAACATTGTTTTTTACTGGACTTTTACAGGTCTCCTCACAGATAGCCAGCAAAGGAACTGTTGGAACTGAGAATAAAAAAATTGCAAGTAAGAAATGATCATTTAAAAAAAAAAGTTTTAGAGGGACCATTTCTGTTTGAAAAAGAATGGTGATCAGTAGACTGGCAACTAATCGGTGACTCGGCTAATGGGGCTCCACAAAATCATCAGAGATCCATGCCGATTTCATCTTGATGAAAGTCTACACGATCCACATTATCTGTTGGAAAAGCCGGATGCTTTTGTCTGTAATGATAGTGATGAGCGTTTCGTTGACTTTCGTCATGGGGTTTGATAGTCGAAAACGGCAATTTTAAATAAGATACCCGGGGAGTCGATAATAGATTTAGAATGACCTTTAAAAGTCTATGGGAGAGGAAAACCCCTTCATTCTTACCCCCAAAAGGGAGTGATGGAGAAAGCGGGAAATTAACATCCACAACAGTCAAATTGGAAAAGTGCAAATTCTTAGGCAACCAAATTAGGTTAAAAAAAGCCACGAAAAAAAATCACGGGACCTTACTACCCCTGTCTTGCACCACGCATGACCAAAAAACCCTTCTGCCCCAAAAAATTTAAAAAAGTGACAGAAGGCAGTTTGATTTAAACCCAATCATTTTACTTAAAACTGGACATTTGGAATTTTCCCTGTCCGGGAATGCGATGACCCCCCAAACCTGCATGACCCCAGTTTAAAAAAAGTGCCGGAAAAAGGAGTTTTTTAAACCCCAACTTTTTAGTTGAAAATGGACATTAACCCATTCTGTCTGTACCCCCAGGGGATGACCAATTTTAAAACTGCTGACCCCCAAAAATTAAAAAGTTTTCTGGGGGAAAAAGGGTCTTTTTAAAAACCCCCATTTTAGTTGAACTGGGCATTTACTTTACCTGTCCTGGGCCGCGTTTGACCTTAAAAAATTTCTGACCCCCAAAAAATTTAAAAAATGCCGGGGGAAAAAGGGGTCTTTTGAAAACCCCTTTTTGTTGGGAAATGGACATTTAAAATAAATCTGTCCCCGTACTGCAGAATGACCATTAAAACCCGTCTGCCCAAAAGATTAAAAAATTTCCGGAAATGGGGGTCTTTAACCACCCAATTTTTGTTTCATGGACCCTATAGGGCCCCGTTCCCGGGTGGGGCTTGCCCCCCCGTATGAGGGGCGGACCCAAATTTAGCTTCAATTGGGGAAAAAATTTTGATTAAAAAGGGTCCTGTTCCCCCCAGGTTTTCCCCTTTTTTTTTGGGTTTGTTTTTTTCATTTTACTCGATGTGCTGGGGAAAATTTTCTCTGTTCTTTTTTTCTTGTCCCTATCCATACTCCCTTTTTTCTCTGAATTAAAATAATTTGGTCAAGTTTTTTTGTTTCCTCCCTTGTACAATTCAGAGGAAGGGTTTTTTAAAAGTATTTTGTACATGCAAGTTTTTTTGTACTTTAATTCTAGAAAACACATTTTTAAAATGGATGGAATCCACCAGTCTTTTTTTTCTTTTTTTTTAAATTGTATTAAAGGGGGTTGTTCAATCGGGGATTGCTGCTATGTTAAAGATCTTGCAAAAAAAAGTCATTTTCCCAATATGTGTTATTAACATTGCCCCTCCCTATTCCTTTTTTGACGGACCTTTACCCTTGAGCCATCTTGACAATTGTGAAGAACAAATTTTTGTTAGAAACCACTTTTTTAAAATTGGCCCTGTAGTCTAGTTGCATTTCAGAGCAAAATCCCCCCAAAAATTAAACATGACCAGAGCAATTTTGACAATTTTTAAAAACAAATGGTTTTTAAAAAAAAAACAATTTTTTTATAATAGGACCCGTAGTTTGTTGCATGTCACAGCAAAATGCCCCCAAAATTCAAAGCATGCCCCTTGTGTACGGGGGGTGTGGTCCCCCGGACCCCCGAAAAGCGATGGTAGTTAAGCCATGCCAGGGAAGGGAAAATCTAAGTAGCCCCGGTTTTCCCCAGAGCCCGCCGCAAAGGGGATGGACTTGCTGGGGTGAGGCTCCCGGGCCCCCCCCCCCCTGACGTGACTTGTTGCGGTGGCGCGGGTGCGCTTTTGGGAAAAGAATGTAGTTAGAATGTAGTCTTGGGCGGGCAGAAGGCAGGGAGGCGGCAATGGTTCGTGGTCGGGACAGGCAGAGGTCAGGGCAGGCGGAGAGGTTCGGAGTCGGGGAAAACGTAGCGAGAGGTTGGTACCGGTAAAGCAGGAATACACTTTAGGAAGTTTTCATAATGCTGGGGCAACGTAGATCCAGCAGGGAAAGTGGGGGGCTGCAACACTTTTATGGGAACAGGCCGGGAATTACCGAATTCCGGGCATGTCCCTTTAAATTTAAAAGGACGAGCGCGCGCCAGGGGGCGCCCCCATGCGTTTTCCGGCCCGGCTGGTTGGGGACCGGAGGGACCCGGGGCCCAGGTGAGTGGATGGGGGGGGGCGTCGGGGGGGCCGTGCGGCCCGCGGCGCCCCCGCCCCGCCGGGGGACCCTTTATGGGGAAGCGGGTGCGACCGCGGTCCGTGGCCCGGACCGCGGCAAAACCCTTTACGTACCCCCCTTGGCCTCCCCCTTTTTAGGGCTGAAAATCGGGATGAGATCCCGATTCAGGATTTTAGATTCGGCTCCAGGTCTCTCCTGGGGTCCAAAACCCCTAAAATCCGGGGGGAAAAAAACATCTCCCTGCCCTTTTTCATAGAAAATGCCTTTACCCAAGTTTTTCCAGTGATTGGTTTTTGGGAAAGGCTCACTTTCTTCCGAGAGAACGGTTTTCAGAACTAGGGCTTAAGGGGGGATACATGAAATGCGTTGTGACCCGGAGAGAGGAGGAAAAACAAGCTTGTATGTACCGGGTTCAACGGGAAAGAACCTTGAAGGGTCCGGGGAAGCGAGGGCCCAATTTAAGATAGGACCTTAAGGCCATATCTTGAGGATACCCAAAAAGTGGTCCCGGGGGGAAAAACGTCGGGGCAGGTTTTCCCCTTTTTGTCTCCCTGAGTTAAGGGCAGGGGCCCCGAATAAAAGAACATCGTCTCCTCCCAGGGGCCTTGATACCCCGAACCTGGTCGTTGCAGGGGCCACATCTGGTCAGGGGGCAAGGGGGAAAGGGGGGGGGGGGTGCGGGGTGGGGGCCCCATAGACTACAAAGAAGGGGAGACCCCGGCGCTTCGAGCCCCGAGGGGTTATACGCAAATTCGCCCCGGGAGCAGCTCGGTCCATTTGTCCGACGTCCGGAACAAGTGGCGCGGGTATTCCCCCGATCGGTTCACTTCTCCCCCCTGCCCATTGGATGAGGGTGGTATGGTGAAAAGTCCAACTTGACTTGCAGCGGGAGCACAATGCACGCCAAAATGGGAAACAAAATTGAACACCGCGGTCGGAGACAAGTGTGGGGTATTCCATGAGCCGGAAGTATGCCGAAAAACCCCGATTACCCAATTTTTGGGGGGCAGACGGCGGCCCAGGGGAGGGAAAAAGTAGGACATTTTTGGAACCGGTCCGCACGCCCAGATGACTAAAATTCCCCAGAGGGATGGTAGGTCTGTGATGAAGCCCATCGCTATGTGCGTCCAAGGGATTTCCGGCACGGGCAGCGGATGAAAAGAGACCTGCGGGCCGTGGGGGGACCTTGTTCCGAGCAAAGTGACAAGGCGGGGGTGAAGCCCTTGAATCCTGTGCTAGAGTGGGCCCACCGTAGTGCCGCGAGATAAAGGGCATAAGACTTCCGAGCTCCGGGATGACCCCACAAAGGAGCTATGCCCCCACTCCAGAATATTCCCCCTGGTGCCGGGGACGTAAGTCCTCCCCGTGGGAAATGTTTTGGGACCTGTGGGAGCCCGAAAACCCCAAAACCCGTTCGGGGGAAATGATGTGTTTGTGCACGGGTTCTTCACCGACCACGTCCGGGCACGAGAGAGGTCTCAGCCTTGAGTTTTTTTGCAGGCTGGAAATGTATAAAAAAAATAAACCGAGAAAAAAAAGAGCCCAGGGCTTGGCGAGGGTTTAGACGTTGGGCCCTTTTAAGGTACAAAAATTTTTGTGGTCTGTAAAATGTCGATTGGGTGACGACCCCCCCTCCGAGTGTCAAACTCCTCTAGGGTAACTTGATGGCCAAGAGTTCCCGGCCCCCCAAGGGGCTAGTTGCTCAGCGGCAAAAAGGTTTAGAAAAGAACCCACATGTGGAATCTTGCCTTTGGAACTTTCTGTGTGGGGGACCGCCCTGCCCCAGGAAGAGGATCCACTAAAAAGAGAACGGTCTCTCGGAATCCGGCGGCCCAAGCCAGGAGCGTAGAGAAGGCCGTCTTTAGATCCCAAACCCCTTCTCGCCCCCCGGGGCCAAATTGGGTTTGATTCTTTGTAAGGGCCCGGGTAGGGCCCAAAGGGGGGAAAAGTGGGAAATAAATTCCCGGTAATAATTTGCAAAAACCCCGGGAAAAGCACTTTTTATCCCCCAAAAGACCGACGGGACAGGGCCTTTGTAGCCCCGCAGAGGGTTTTGCCGGGCCCTCCTTGGGGCCTTCGCCGGACTTGAGCCGAGGAAAGGAGGCTGGCCCCGATGGAATAACTTTCTCCAGCTTGGCGTACAGTGGTTTCCCCCCCCCCCGGGCAGACTTTGCAAAACCCTGGCGTATTGGCCCGGTGAGTTGAAGTTCAGGGGAGAAAATCAGGAGTCATCTAGGTACTATGAGAGGTGACAAGAGATCCCGGAAGACACGTTGGAGTCTTGGAAAACCGCTGGGGCGTTACAGAGCCCAAAGGGGATCAAAGGGACTCAAAAAGTCCATTGGGGATTGAAGCCGCTTCCCCTGTTCCCCCCCGAATTTGACGGTTATAGGCTTCCCGCAGATTTCCCAATTGGAAAATACTTTTGCCCCCTTTAGACGGGTAAACAGCCGGTCAGTGGGAGGGGTGGGTTTTTTACGGTGATTTTTTTAGACCTGTAGTCTAACACGGCGGAGGGAACCTCCTTCTTCGCACGAAGAAAAAAAACCGGGGTCGGTGGGGGGAGGGGGCTTTGAATGAATCCCTTTTGCAGGTTTTTCCCCAATGTAGGCCGAATGGCTGAGTCTTGGGACGGACAGCGGGTGACCCCCCCCCGGGGGTTTATGGTTCGGGGGAAAGGGCAAAAGGCGTGTAAGGCCGATGTGGTGGCAGCGAATCGGCCTCTTTCTCGGAGAATCTTCCCCCAAAATCCGGTACTCGGCCGGCGGCTGGCAAGGTTGACAAGCGGAGGGGGAGAAGTGGTAGGCCGGGGTTGTACCCCAAAAAGGTTTCTGGCTTCGGTCCCAACGCGGGCCTTGCCTGTTTCCAATCGGCGTAGGGGCGGGGGGGGGGGGGCGTTTCAGCCGGAGCCCAAGGGATCGCCGGGAAGCACGGGACAGAAGTAGAAAAACCCGATCTTCTTTATGTAGGCCCCCCCGGGTGTCATGGCCCGGGGTTAACTGAAAAGGGGGCACTAAGGAGCTCCCCCCTGCGAAGAAATAAGAGGGTTCTCCAGGGGGACAACAGGTTGCGGTTACCGGGTTTCCAATGGGAAGGATGAAATTCCCGGAGAACCAGAATCCGGAAGGCCCAACTCCCGGACGAGGACGCATCGTAGGTTTACTCCATGGATCATGAGTGTAGAGGGGGGGAAACCCCGACCTAGGGACCGCCTCCCTACGGCACCTAGGGTGGGGTTTCCGGCGTGGGGAGCAGCGGACAGCTTCTGCGGAATGGTCCCCGGGTGGCGCAGTGAGACATAGTTTCGGTTCGGCGACGGTTCAAAACCCGCTCCCATAATGGGCCCGGTCCACTTGCATAGGTTCCCCCTCAGAGCTTGGGGGACAGCAATGGAGGATGCTGAAAAACCGGGGCCCAGGTGAAACCCCTGAAGGGGGGATGCGAGTTTTTCCCGAGCAGTTTTTCCTGCCCCCCCTTTGCGAACCCTTTTAAACAATCCGAGTTGTTCAGGTTAGTTCAATCGGGAGGGCGGGAGGTTCTTCTGCCAAAGCGTCCTTTTTTCCGGTGGACGGCCCCCTTTTGAAGTGGGAAGGGGCGGCTCTTTTCCCCGGACCCGAAGCCAGGGTTGGAACTGTACCGCATAGTACCCACAGGGGTCGCCTTGACGAAGGTCAAGGGGGGTCTCGCAAGGAAGACGGCCGGCTCCCCGAAGACGGGCGGATTCTGGAGAAAGGTCTGTGATCCGCCCAGTCCCCGGATATTCCTGTCCCAGAGGGGAGTGCCCAAGCCAGGGTCTTCAGGATAATAGGCTACCCCCGGGAAGGCCACCTTTGACCTTCCGGGGAAACTGATCCCCCATCAGTTCTTTTGCATCGAGCACGGGTAATGAAAACCCCCGGCAGAGCTTGGGATCCCCCGGCAAAGTGATGGGGAAGGGGAGCCCAAGCTTTGGGGCCCAGGTAGCCAAAGGAACGGTGCGTAACGGAGTCACCAAAGGGGTGAAGGTGGAGTTGTTTTTTTGGGATGGAGGAGCGACGCTTTTGGCGGGAAGGTGGCCAAATGTGGCCTTTGTGCGATTTGCTGCGATGCTGGGCAACCCAAAATCGTAAGATCGCGTGCTTGGCAGGGGGACCTTTCGGGATCCTGGTGGATCAAAATGTGCGGCTGGGTAGTGAATTCCCCCGGGGCCACGCAAGTGTGGGAGTTAAGCCCTGCCAGGGAAAAGGAAACTAATAGCCCCGGTTTTCACCAGACCGCCCCAAAGGGGTGGATTGCTGCGGCCTGAGGCTACCGGTCGTCCCCCGTGTGACTTTCTTCTGGGTGGGGGGGGTGCGCGGGGGCAGAATCGTAGTCCCAGAATGTAGTCGTGGGGAGGCAGAAGGTAGGGAGGCGGCAATGGGTTGTGGTGTGGACAGTAGAAAGTCAGGGAGGCGGCAAAAGGGTTGGAGTCAGGAAACTAGCGAGGGTTGGTACACGGAAAGAAATACACTTAAGGAACGCTTTCCTAATGCTCAGGGCAAAGTAGATCCCGCAGGGAAGTGACGTGGCTGCAATATTATATAGGAACAGAGCCCGGGTAAATTACCGATTACCAGCGCACTGTCCCTTTAAAAAACAAGGACGAGCGCCGCCAGGGGGGCAGCATTGCATTCCAGCGGGAGGGGCGGGGGGACCGGACGGGAGCGAGGCCCGGTGAGTGGTGGAGGTGTGGCGCGCGGCCGTCCGTGCGGCCCCGGCCCCCCCCCACGCGCGGGGCCGTATGGGGAAGGCGGGGCGACGCGGTCCGTGACCCGGACCGCGGCGCAACCCCGTTTCCCTTGAGCCATTTGGGCAATTGGAAGAACAAATTTTTCTGTTTTAAACAACTTTTTTTTTTTAAAAAGGCCCGTGTATAGCTGCTGTCAAGCAAAAGCCCCAAAAACAAAACTGACCCTTGAGCCACTTTGGACAATTGTGAAGAACAAATGTCTGTTATAAAACAACATTTTTTTTTTTTTTTTAGGGGCCCGAGTATAGCTTATGTCACGCAAAAAGCCCCAAAAAAATTTAAAACATGCCCTTGAGCCATTTTCCAAAATTTTGAAGAAACAATTGTCTGTTAGAAAAAAAAATTTTTTAGAATTTGGATTGTAGTATTGCTGCATTTTAAAGCCATGACCCCAAAAAATTATAAAAATGACTTCTCGTCTGTTAAAAAATTTGAGGGGGAAAATGCCATTAGAAGTACATTTCTTTTCCCAAAGGACCATGATTATAGCTTTTCTCACAGAACAGACCCCAAAAAAAATTTTTGAAATGGACTTCTCAGCCACTGTTAAAAAAATTTTGAGGAGAAAAAACCCCCTTAAAAAGCCCCATTTTTGTTCCAAAAGGCCATGATTATTGTTGTATCTCACAGAACTAACCCCGAAAAATTATAAATATGACTTTCAGCCTTATTAAAAATTGTGATGGGAAATGCCATTAGAAGCACATTTGTTCCAAAGGCCCTGTTTTTAGCTGAAATTTACAGCAAAATGACTAAAAAAATTGACTGTGAAAACTTTTAAAGATAAAGGGAGTAAAAGGGGAAAACGGTGTTGTATGAAACCTTGCTGTCTTTTACGTTCCCACGCAAAACCAGCAAAAGAACTGTTGGGGAAAAAAGAATAAAAAAATTTCAGTAAGAAATTTTCATTTTTAAAAAAATTTTTTCAAGAGGACCATTTCTGTTTGAAGAGGAATAGAGTAGACGGCAAAATAATCGGGACTCAAAATTGGGGCCACACATCTCAGGATCCATGCTATTCATCTTTATGAAAGTCAAACATCCACATTTTTTTGTGGAAAGCCCGGAGCGTTTGGGATTTAAACCCCCCAGCTGTTGAAAGGGCCCCTCAGATATGATGTGGCTGCTGGGAGGACAACACCTCTATGGCGTGGGAGCAAA
>JAODAL010060578.1:0-20822 GCA_025379985.1 Phyllomedusa bahiana | reverse complement strand
GCTTTGAATTTTTGGGGGCATTTTGCTGTGACATGCAGCTTACTACAGGTCCTATTCTAAAAAATGTTGTTTCTAACAGAGATTTGTTCTTCACAATTGACCAAAGTGGCTCAAGGGTCATGCTTTGAATTTTTGGGGGCATTTTGCTGTGACATGCAGCTATACTACAGGTCCTATTCTAAAAAAATGTTGTTTCTAACAGACATTTGTTCTTCACAATTGTCAAGAGTGGCTCAAGGGTGATGGTGCTGTCAGAAACATGAATAGGTAGGACACTGTTAATGGACACATATTGCAAAAATGACTTGTTTTTGCAAGATCTTTAACATAGCTATCAACTCCCTGTATGGAAACAACCCAATTAATACAATGAAAAAAAGAGAAACAAAGACATGGTGGGATTCCATCCTATTTTAAAAATGTGTTTTCTAGAATTAAAGTACTAAAAAACTTGCATGTACAAAATAGCTGTTAAAAAAATTCCTCTGAATTGTACAAGGGAGGTACAGGAAAACTTGACCAGATGTAGGTTATTCAGAGGACATGGAGTATGGAGCACGGACAGAGAACAAAGTACAGAGACCATTTCCTCCAGCACGTTGAGTAAAATGAGAAAAGAATGCCAAGATAAAGGGCACCTGGGTGTAACAGGAGCGTTAAACAACAGTATTACCAAATGAAGCTCAATTGTTCCGCACTCTTACGGAGGGGCAAGCGTACCAGGTATTGACTGTGTACAGAGGAAGGCTGGAGTTCTCACACTTCCGCTTCCGCACTCTGCTTCAGCACGACAGTTTTCGTTGCTGCGTCATCAGGGCATTTTAACCTGCGTGTTAATAGATGACGGACGCCAGCCTGGGCTTTCACCGCACCCACTGTAACTCCAGCCCTGGGTCATGCTGTGGCCCAGGACAGGTATAGTCAATGTCCAGTGAAACTAAAATGGTGGTTGAAAGACTCCTTTTTCCGGCACTTTTTAAATGTGGGGGTCATGCAGGTTTGGGGCTCATGCTGTGGCCCAGGACAGGTATAGTCAATGTCCAGTGAAACTAAAATGGGTGGTTGAAACACTCCTTTTTCCGGCACCTTTTAAATGTGGGGGGTCATGCAGGTTTGGGGCTCATGCTGTGGCCCAGGACAGGTGTATAGTCAATGTCCAGTGAAACTAAAATGGTGGTTGAAAGACTCCTTTTTCCGGCACTTTTTAAATGTGGGGGTCATGCAGGTTTGGGGCTCATGCTGTGGCCCAGGACAGGTATAGTCAATGTCCAGTGAAACTAAAATGGTGGTTGAAAGACTCCTTTTTCCGGCACTTTTTAAATGTGGGGGTCATGCAGGTTTGGGGCTCTTGCTGTGGCCCAGGACGGGTATAGTCATTGTCCAGTGAAACTAAAAGGGGGGTTGAAAGACTCCTTTTTCCGGCACTTTTTAAATGGGGGGGGCATGCAGGTTTGGGGCTCTTGCTGTGGCCCTGGACAGGTAGAACTATGTCCTTGTGAAACTATAAATGGTGGTTGAAAGACTCCTTTTTCCGGCACTTTTTAAAATGTGGGGTCATGCGGGTTTGGGCTCATGCTGTGGCCCAGGACAGGTGTATAGTTCAATGTCCAGTGAAACTAAAATGGTGGTTGAAAGGACTCTTTTTTCCGGCCAACTTTTTAAATGTGGGGGTCATGCAGGTTGGGGCTCATGCTGTGGCCCAGGACAGGGTATAGGTCAATGGCCAGTGGAAATCTTTAAATGGTTGGTTTGAAAAGGGATCCTTTTTCGGCACTTTTTTAAATGTTGGGGTCATGCAGGTTTGGGGCTCATGCTGCGTTTCCAGGGACAGGGATATTTCAAATGTCCATTTCAAGTAAGATGATGTTCAAATATACTTGCTTCTGGGCACTTTTTTAATTGTGGGTGATGCAGGGTTTAAGGTGTCAGGGTGGTTACAAGACTGGGATAGTAAAAGGTCTGTGGACAATTTTTTCTGTGTCTTTTATTAAACCTAAGTGTGTTGCCTAAGATGTTAAGGCATTGTATCCATTTGGACTGTTGTGGATGTTAATTTCAGCTTCTCCAGCCTTGTTTTGGGGTGTTGTTAAAATGAAGGTGTTGTTGCTCTCCCATTAGACTTTATTTGGTCATCGCGCATAAAGCGTGCTCACTATCGAAAAAACCTTATCGATAGCGGGCGACTAGCGACTATCGATCGATCTCGATAGCCAACGCCAATCGTCAACACTAATCTTATCGCAAACCAAGGTGACTTTTGTCCGTCCTGACATTCATTGCATCCTGGAAGCTGCGGGTACAAGCAAGAGGGACTGCAAGCGTTGCCGACCGCCCGGGATTTTGACCGATGACCGGCTTCTTTCTCCTCCTCTGAGTGGCAATCAGTAACGGGGCATCAGAGCAGAGTGAATCATCCTCGTGGGCCTCTGGTTCTTTTATCATGCCTTCTTAACCCAACCGCATTTTTTGGGTCATCAAGAGGTCTCAGAAAAATGGATTATCCACAGTGGTGGGTACACGGAGTTGTCATTTGGGCTGCGCTTCGCTTCATGTTAGGACGGATTGCTGCTGAATGCTGATGACGATATTTGTTGGCTGGGATGAGAAGGGACGAGGAGGTAAGAATGAGCTGGAGCAGGTTGCATTAACCATGAAAGAAAAGATTGGCGGGGACGCCTGTTCGTTATGAGAGCACAGGGCCCTGACCCAGCAATGGAGACAGGGCCTGACGGTCCTGGCAATGGACAATCGATGGCATGCGTTGTTGTCGCCAGACTGGAAGGAGCCTCTTCTCTCGTTTCTCTACCTCCATGTCCTACCCCCCTCATTGGCTCGCTTACACCTGAATTTCGCTCCATGTTCAAAATATAAATAATTGAGAAGGTATTGGAAGAGTTTTGGGAAAGTCTCTTTATTACAATACGCAAATCACCAGCTATTCTTCAAATCCTCAAATCAAAACAAAAATGCTAGATTGAAAATTTAAGTGCTAGGTACCTCTATCAACAAAGTTGACTGAACCAAAAGTGAAAATAACCAACCTGTTGATATGTATACGGATAAATAAACGGTATTTTTGGACATATCAATTCACCCTGTGGTGGACTTCAAAATTTGCTAGTTATTCAAATTTAAACTGGCCAAAGTAGCTCTTTTGAAAACAAAGCGTTTTACTGACCAAAAGTGAAAAAAACACCTGTCTGAAAATGGATACTGATAATAAAAGTATTTTTGGACCCTTTCAGTACTCCTATGGTGACTACAAAGTTGCTGGATTTCAAATTTAACTGCAAGGTGGCTATAACAAACAAAGCTGGCTGCGCCCAAGTGAAAAAAACAAGTATCTGAAAAGTATACGGGATAATAAAAGGTATTTTTTTGGCACCTATCAATTCACCTGTGGGTGACTAACAAAATTGCTGTATTCATATTTAACGGCAAAGTGCTCATTATCAAGAAAGCTTGACTGACCACAAAGTGAAAAAATTCACCTGGCCTGAAATGTATACAGATAATAATAAGGTATTTTTGCACCTTCAGTACACCTGTGGTGACTACAAAGGTTGCTGGGATTCAAATTTAACTGCATAGGTGGCTCTTTGACATAAACTGGTTGCGCCAAAGTGAAAAAAACACGTAATACTGAAATGTATACGGGATAATAAAGGTATTTTTTGGCACCTATAATTCCACCTGTGGTGACTACCAAAATTGCTGTATTTCATATGTAATGCAAAGTAGCTCTATCAACAAGCTTGAGCTGAACCAAAAGTGAAAAAAAAAAATACCACTGTTCTGTAATGTATACGGATAATAACGGTATTTTTTGGCACCTAGCAATTCACCTGTGAGTGACTACAAAATTGGCTGTATTCAAATTTATCTGCATAGTATACTCTATCAACAATAGCTGATGACCAAAGTGAAAAAAAAACACCTGTCCTGAAATGTATACGGATAATAAAAGGTTTTTTTGGCACCTTATCCTATCAGTACACCTGTGGTGGACTACAAAAGTTGCTGGATTCAATTTAACTGCAAGGTGGGTCTATCCAACAAAGCTGGCCTGCGCCAAAGTGAAAAAAACACGTATATGATATGTTTATGGGATGATAAAAGGTATTTTTTGCAACTATTCAAACCTGTGGTTGACTACAAAAATTGTGGATTCAAATTAACTTGCATAAGGTGGCTATATCAACAAAAGCGGGACTGGTTCATAATTGATTAAGAACACCTTCTTGAATGTTATATGATAATAAAAGTGGAGTTTGCACCTACAAATAGACTAAGTTACTAGAAAAGATCTGTATCCTAATATAAGGCAATGCAATGTCTAAAAAAGTTTTGGCTGTACAATATATCCAGTATCCTTTATAGAGCTTGTCTGTGTTCGCCAGGCCCCACCCCCCCCCCCCCATTTCGCTCGGCCCCCGTGACTTTTTTACAGCGGTAGTTGCTCTTTAAAATTTCTGCCTAACTACTAAAATTGCAAAATCTCTGATCTAACTAACTTATAAAGGATCACAGCCTAAAAGTAGGAGCTGTTTCTGTGAAAAAATAGAATAATTTTGCTGAGCTGTTTTGCGAGCTGTTTGAAACAGAGGCAGGGCGCGACGTCTACTGCTATGAGACGCGACACACACTGATCCATGGAACAGGAAGGGCTTGTTCCTATGTAAAACGAGGGTCATGTGATGTTTTCAGCCAAATCGCAGCCATACACATCCAGTCATGACGTCGCACACACATTCACCCTGCTCTTTCTGTAAGCTGATGCTGGCCGCCATATGACAGGAAACGGGGGGGGGGGGCCCCCGAGAAATGGCACAATATTAAATAGGATTTTGCACTGCTTTTAACCTAAATTATCGCGTTGATCTTAAAAAATCCGATCATCTAAAATACCGTGCAGATTTAACTTTGTCGTTTTAATAAGTCGCTCAACACTAGTCGTTATAGGTTCCTGGTGGAGTCGCCCTTAGGGGGGCGGTTGCTCTACTATTGATAGGTAGGCTTTTGGTTGTTGTTAGAGATGGGCGAATTGATTCTAACGAAGTGGAATTCGATTAGGAACTTCAGGAAAAACTTCGATCTTGAACTAGTTTGGGGTGAATTCGCGGGGACCGAAGCGTGTGTTTGGATTGATAAAATGGCTGCGAGCAAATGGCATTACATGGGGCAAAAGAAGTTAGGGGAGGAAGAAAGAAAGGGTAGCACTACATTGACCTTGTGCAGAGATGATGCCAAATCAGAGACCGCGGGATTCTGTGACTTCTCCACATTATATAAGGTCCGGACGCATGCTCGCTCCTCACACTCCTCTCACTGTGCTGTGTAGGGGAAAGGTGGCTGCGCAGCCTCCTGACTTTATGATTTCTCATACTAAAGAACTCACCTTTTATACAGCGATTTTTGGGGGGGTGTCACAGCTTGTCTCAGAGGGTTACTCGCTTCTCTTACTTTCTAATTCTGATTTTGTGGGGTATTGGAACTGATGTTCAGTGTGCATCCAAATTCCAGCTGCAAATAATTTTAATTTTGCTATCTGCTCAGTTCTTGAGGCACATTGGAATATCCAAGGGTAATCTAAGCTGTTGCTGTTGTATTTCGTTACAGAAACAAGTGTTTTTACAATCCAAATACCATGTATTTTTTGGTTGTCATTTATTTTGCGCAATTTAGATCCAGCGGTTAATTACCAGCGCGATGTTTCGAAAGCGTTGTTCTGCTGTATGTGGTCACTAAAAGAAACATTCTTTTTCATCGCCCAAAGATGAAATTTTGCTATCAGCATAATCATATCTGGAAGGTTAATTTGCAAGTTTTTTCTGGTGCTTGTGTTCCGTAAAATACATCGCCCATTTTAACACGCTACAACAGCTTGTAATTGTTGGCTGCACCATATATTTTGCGCAATTTACATCCAATGTTTAACTATGTTTTTTTCTGCAGTTGTTACTTAGTAAAAAGGAAACGTTCTTTTTCACCGCCAATAGAAGAAATTTTGCTGCTGCATAATTCATATCTGAAGGTTAATTGCAAGTTTTCTGTTGTTGTGTACCTTAAAATACACGCTGTTTTAACACGCTGGCAAAAGATGGGTAATTGTTGGCAGACATTTCTTTTGCGTAATTTACATCCAAAGGGTGAACTATAGTGTTTTTCTGGCAGTTGTATTAGTTAAAAGAAAAGTTCTTTTTCACCTCCAAAGAAGCTATTTTGCTGTTGCCATATTTATTCGAAGTTAATTAGCCTGTTTGTGCTTTTATATTCGGTAAACATACACACTGTGTTTTTAAACGCCACATACAAGTAAATTTTTCCTACCCATTTGTGGGGTGCAATTTTTTTTCCAAGGGTTACCCAAAATTTTTCAGTGGGTTCATTTGGAGTCAAATACAGGGTTTGTCTATTTATCATATACAGTTTTCATCAAACAGAGTATGTACATTTTAGAACAAACAGTATGTCAGACGAGAGGGTGGCAGGCTCTTCACCTGCGAGTGGCAGTGGCACAAACATTCCTGGAGCAGGCCCAGGTCACAGCACGCAAGGGGAGTCGCAGCAGGGGTCACTCGGTGAGGCCGAACTCCCGATGTCATCAAACGGCCCGTGTGTTGTTCATCAACCCAAGGGTTCTTGATTGGTTGCCCTAGGTCATCCCTTCCTCCCAGTGTTTATTCAACAACCCAAGCCAAGTGTCGGTGGAAAACGTCAGCCCAACTCTTAGTTGGCATGGCCCCAGGGGGCCGGTCAGCGGCCCTCACTTTTCCTCAACCCGCTCTGTCCCCTCCGGTTCCATCAGCCAGAGATCTACTATGTGGTCTGGGCTCAGCGCCACTATATAGCGAGTATGAATAATTTGAGGAGATAGTCAGCAGCTACTTGGCAGCGAAGAAATGGGGCCAATATCCCCTGCTTCTTGCAGTAGGCGGCAAAGTATAGATGTGGAGAGTGGTATCGGAGGTCATGTTGTGAGGGGTCAGCCTCTGCATACAAGACCGGTGATGAGGACAGCCAAGTGACGATGAAACACAAAATCGATGATAAATGTAGCCGACCGCACTTTAGAGCCGGGTGAAGCAAGGGCTTCATCATCGTCAGGAGAAGAGGGCATCGCTTGTGCGTCAGGCAGCGGTGCAGCCAGCAAGTGGGTTTGTTGGCCGTGAGTCAGCAGGGTAGACCCCAGTGTGAGGTCGGGAGCCAAGCGGCCACGGGGTAAAAAAGCCCGCTTCGCAGGTCAAAGAAAGTATTGCAAGCAGCACAGGGGGTCGGGGCTCAGCGAGGCAGCGGTGGCAGTATCCTCAGTGCGGAGTGGTTGGCGGTAAAATTCAGATACTCGGCGGTGTGGCAGTTCTTTGCTAAGGACACGGGAAAGGAGCCGAATACGGGTATATGTAGAAATCTGTGGGCAAAAAAGTAAAAGCCGTGGCCAGGGAGCTAACGTTGGCACCATAGCCCTGCGTCAACACATAACAAACACAATTGTAAGTCCAAAAATGCTCAACTGGTTGAGCCCACTAAAGTAAAGGCTCCCTCTCATAATAAATACCCTCTCCTACAACATAGGCATAACATACAGAAAATTTAGAGAGTAGGGGTTTTAAAAAAAGTATCAAATTTTATTAACAATCTTTAAAATACAAGAAGACAGAAATGAATAGTGTTCACAGAAGAATCCAAACAAAGCAGGCTTAAACAAACAAGATATAATTAACCAAGTGGAGTTTTTATGATAGGACTAACCAGGTAAGATAGAAGGTAAAGAGAGGTACTCTCCTAAATGGAAACATTCTTTTCAAAGTAATCATTTTAATTGGGTAAACATAATTATCATTATAATCGCAGGGTAACTCGAGAGTAAAAACTGCAAAGTTGGCAGAATATACCTTAGTCTGGTAAGTCCTATAACAGATTAAGTCCTGCGCCCCGACGCGCGTTTCGCAATGGTTGCTTCCTCAAGGGGTACTAAAAAATCCACTAACAGTCCCCACCCTTTTAAATACCGCTAACAATCTGTTGAATGTCCATGGCGCATGCGCAGTGTTCGAAGGGAGCAGGTCCAGCACCCCACTTCCGGCACTCCCGCGCTAACGCGCATGCGCGGAAGCATTCAACTTCCGATCATGCGCGCAGCGCGTCAAGGACGCCGAGCAGGAGCCGGCACATCGCCACCCACACCACGCATGCGCACCATCCAACAGAAAACACTTGTAAGTAGCGGCGGATTTAAATGTGGTAATAACATCACATGATGCACAGCAACATATATCGCTATCCTTAAAACATAAACATACTAACAGGGGACTAATGAGTATTACAAATCCTCATATATATGATTGGATTTACTCCATATAAATAACAAATACCCCAATAATATGCAGTATAGACACATATATATTATAATGATGATAACACTATTAATAAATGCTGTTACAGCAGTAGACGTCAATATACAATGAAACTCACATAAATATATGTATTTCATACACAATGTAAATAGTATCACAATGATGGTAACAATGTCGCCGATTTTTTTATAAATAATCCATTCCGTACACGAAATTCGTTGTAGCCATAAAGTGCATCAGTCATAAATGATGTCATAGATTCTGGTAGATGTTGTCATAAGGCTGGGGAGAAAAAAGTGATAAAAACATTTTAAAAGAAGACAATAAGTAGCAGAGTCCAAAGAGTCAAGAGTCTAATGAGAACAAGGCATTACAGAAATGAACTAAAACTGAGCTTTTCATTCAGGCCAATAGGGGTCATAGTATCCAATGTAACAATCCATTTTGTCTCTCTTTGTTCTAGCAATCGCATAATTTTTACCACCCCTAAGGGCCTAAATGTACCAAATCAATGCCACACATTTTTAAAGAGCTTAGGATCAATTTGAGGGTTTATTTAAGGAAAATGTCGCGGAAGGGTTTTACAATTGAAAAGGATCAAACCGATCCTTTTGCCGAAATTTAAAATATCGCGCACATGTTACCCGCACACGGGTTTTTAATTCTCGTAAAAGTAATGCCGATATACATCTTAGAACAGGGACATTTAGCTGAGTATATCACATTCTTAGAACTACAAGTAATGTAGTGTAATATGCGATATTCCTTTGTGGCTTGTGAATTTTTGAAAACATTGGTTTTAATCATGTTGCAACATGCAACACAATTCCCACAAGGAAAAAAGCCTTGTTTGGGTCCTCTAGTACTGAATGGATTGCGATTGCATGCAATATAATGACTCCTCATCAAACAGTCTCTTAGGTTCGGAGCCCTTCTTGCGGTCATTAAGGGATGGTCAGGGATTGTTTTTGCTAACACTGGATCAGTTTTCAGTACACTCCAGTGTTGCCCTAAAATCTCACGTAATTTCGACCATTGCTGGTTATAAGTTGAGATATATCGAACATTAGTATCACTCACTTTCATTTTTTGTTGTAATAATGCATCCCTAGAGGTCTTCTGTGCTCGATAATATGCTTTCTTAATGCATCTATTACTGTATCCTCTATCTCTGAAACGTTGCCTCAAATCATTTGCCTGGGTCTCAAATCCTAAATTGGATGAGCAAATCCGGCGCATCCGTAAGAATTGACCAACTGGAATGGCATTAATCACAGCTGAATTGTGGGGAAAGATGAGGCGTGGGGGGAAGTAGAGCATTCACCGATGTCTCTTTCCGAAATACATCGGTTTGTATAAACCGATTCTTGTCAATTTCGATCTTAATATCCAAGAATTCAATTCTCTTACTGTTCACTTTATATGTCAAATTGATGTTATATGAGTTAGCATTAAGTCTCTCCATGAATTGTGCCAGCTGGGACATCGACCCGCGCCATAAAAATAGCACGTCGTCGATGTACCGTAGCCAGCACAGTACCCGGTCCGCTATGCCCATAGTGTCTTCCTGAAAGACCTGTCTCTCCCAGTACCCAAGAACAGATTGGCATTTTGCCAGAGCGCAAGCAGCGCCCACGCTGTCCCCTGGCACTGGACATAGAAAGAGTCTTTGAAGACAAAGCTATTATGGGTCAGTATGAACTCAAGGAGATCCAGAATTAGTTGACACATATCGGGATCCAATCCACTAGTTCTTATAAAGAATTCTGTAGCTCTCAAGCCATCTTGGTGTCTGATGCAAGTGTATAGTGACTCAACATCAGCTGTTACTAAATAGACATCTGACTCCACATTTATCCCATCAATCCGCCTAAGAACGTCCGTAGTGTCACGGACGTAGGAGGGTAAAAGTTCAACTAAAGATTTGAGGTAATGGTCAATGAATTTACATGTTGGATCACACAGCCCCCCTACTCCCGACACAATGGGACGCCCCGGCGGATTGACGGGATCCTTGTGGATTTTGGGAAGTAGATACAATGTTGGCACCTTAGGGAATTTAACCAAAAGGAAATCATAAACCTTCTTTGGAATGATTCCCTGTCGAAATGCCCTATCAATTATTTGCATGAGTTCTTTGGAGAAATTTTCAATGGGATTGAAGGAAATTTTTTTGTATGTTTGTCTATTCCTCAGCTGACGGAGTGCCTCTTTTTCATAACTTTCCACTGGCCAGACAACTATGTTTCCCCCCTTATCTGCCGGTTTAAAGACCACATCGACCATTGCCCGCAGTTCATTTAATGCTTTTCTCTGTATCTGAGACAAATTGTCAACACCATATTTGGTGGACAATTTTTTCATATCATTAATTACTAATTTAACAAAAATTTCAACTTGTGGGCAAATTGACAAGGGGGGAAACCTAGACGACCTAGAGCAAAGGTATGATGGAAAGTTACCTGATGTTGACTCCATCTGTTCAGACATCAATTCCTCCAAAATGGAGACAGCATTTCTCTCCTCCTCAGTTGATAATAGTTCATAATTTTCTTTATTGACATGTAATTTTTTTAAAATTAATTTCCTCGCAAATAGGTGCAAATCTTTTAACGCTGTAAAAAAATGAAAGGAGTTAGCTGGTGAAAAGGTGAGTCCAAGACTCAAACCTATTTTGTGCTCAGTAGAAATGTGATGACAGATTTAAATTTCCCTCTTCGACTCCGTGTTGACGTTTGTGTTCTGAGATAGGGTGCTCTCCCACGTCCAGAAGTATTCTTCCTCTTTTTCTGGTATGAGGAGTTCGCACCCTGAGTGCCATTAGGGTTATCACTGCCCATTTTAGATTGTATTTGGCTATCTTGAGATCTAATTGAGGATAATGACCCTGATCTTGACCATGATCCTGATCTCTCTCTATTCTGTTTCCATTTTTTAGATGTTCCCCGACTGTTAAGTCGTTGAATCCCTTTGAAATTTTTTTATTTTCATGTCAAAAATCTCTTTTTCCCATTTGGTTAATCTTTATCCAATTCAGTAATTAAAAATACGTTCTAGTTCCTCATCAGTCATTATAATTCTTTATTTTGACTTTTGGACCTAGTATCTCTTTTTCGATCTGGTCAAGTGTGAGACTATTGGATTGGATCAGTAGGTTCATGAAACCCCGTGAGCAATTGTTTGCCAATTCTTCCCATTTGGCCTTAAATGATTCGTCCTCTACCATAAATGAAGGGAGAACTCTAACTCTAAGACCTCTCGGAGTCAGGCCTTTAGATATACACTCACCGGCCACTTTATTAGGTACACCTGTCCAACTGCTCGTTAACACTTAATTTCTAATAAAACCAATCACATGGCGGCAACTCAGTGCATTTAGGCATGTAGACATGGTCAAGACAATCTCCTGCAGTTCAAACCGAGCATCAGTATGGGGAAGAAAGGTGATTTGAGTGCCTTTGAATGTGGCATGGTTGTTGGTGCCAGAAGGGCTGGTCTGAGTATTTCAGAAACTGCTGATCTCCTGGGATTTTCACGGCACAACCATCTCTAGGGTTTACAGAGAATGGTCCGAAAAAGAAAAAACATCCAGTGAGCGGCAGTCCTGTGGGCGGAAATGCCTTGTTTGATGCCAGAGGTCAAAGGAGAATGGGCAGACTGGTTTCGAGCTGATAGAAAGGCAACAGTGACTCAAATAGCCACCCGTTACAAACCAAGGTAGGCAGAAGAGCATCTCTGAACGCACAGTACGGCAAACTTTGAGGCAGATGGGCTACAGCAGCAGAAGACCACACCGGGTGCCACTCCTTTTCAGCTAAGAACGGAAACTGAGGCTCCAATTTGCCCAAGCTCATCGAAATTGGACAGTAGAAGATTGGAAAAACGTTGCCTGGTCTGATGAGTCTCGTTTTTCTGCTGCGACATTCGATGGTAGGGTCAGAATTTGGCGTCACAACATGAAAGCATGGAATCCATCCTGCCTTGTATCAACGGTTCAGGCTGGTGGTGGTGGTGTCATGGTGTGGGGAATATTTTCTTGGGCCCCTTGGTACCAATTGAGCATCGTTGCAATGCCACAGCCTACCTGAGTATTGTTGCTGACCATGTCCATCCCTTTATGACCACAATGTACCCAACATCTGATGGCTACTTTCAGCAGGATAATGCACCATGTCATAAAGCTGGAATCATCTCAGACTGGTTTCTTGAACATGACAATGAGTTCACTGTACTCAAATGGCCTCCACAGTCACCAGATCTCAATCCAATAGAGCATCTTTGGGATGTGGTGGAACGGGAGATTCGCATCATGGATGTGAAGCCGACAAATCTGCGGCAACTGTGTGATGCCATCATGTCAATATGGACCAAAATCTCTGAGGAATGCTTCCAGCACCTTGTTGAATCTATGCCACGAAGAATTGAGGCAGTTCTGAAGGCAAAAGGGGGTCCAACCCGTTACTAGCATGGTGTACCTAATAAAGTGGCCGGTGAGTGTATATCTCACAAGAAATGCCAAGTTCCACCAGACCTAGAGTCTTTTATGAAGCAATTCTATCCATTTAATCTGTAGCTCATTGGACTCTGCATTGTCTTCACTTAAAACCACATTCAGATCTTCCCTAAACACTTCATTCAATTTACTAGTCCAGGATTGATCCCGAGACCTAAAGTCCATGTGGAAATCAGAGCAGGACACTGTGAACAAAGCACAGAAATACGTTATAACAAACACAATTGTAAGTCCAAAAATGCTCAACTGGTTGAGCCCACTAAAGTAAAGGCTCCCTCTCATAATAAATACCCTCTCCTACAGCATAGGCATAACATACAGAAAATTAGAGAGTAGATGGTATAAAAAGTATCAAATTTTATTAACAATCATTAAAATACAAGAAGACATCTACCAGAATCTATGACATCATTTATGACTGACGCACTTTATGGCTACAACGAATTTCGTGTACGGAATGGATTTTTTAAAAAATCGGCGACATTGTTACCATCATTGTGATACTATTAACATTGTGTATGAAATACATATATTTATGTGAGTTTCATTGTATATTGACGTCTACTGCTGTAACAGCATTTATTAATAGTGTTATCATCATTATAATATATATGTGTCTATACTGCATATTATTGGGGTATTTGTTATTTATATGGAGTAAATCCAATCATATATATGAGGATTTGTAATACTCATTAGTCCCCTGTTAGTATGTTTATGTTTTAAGGATAGCGATATATGTTGCTGTGCATCATGTGATGTTATTACCACATTTAAATCCGCCGCTACTTACAAGTGTTTTCTGTTGGATGGTGCGCATGCGTGGTGTGGGTGGCGATGTGCCGGCTCCTGCTCGGCGTCCTTGACGCGCTGCGCGCATGATCGGAAGTTGAATGCTTCCGCGCATGCGCGTTGGTGCGGGAGTGCCAGAAGTGGGGCGCCGGACCCGCTCCCTTCGAACACTGCGCATGCGCCGTGGACATTCAACAGATTGTTAGCGGTATTTAAGGCTGGGGACTGTTAGTGGATGTTAGTACCCCTTGAGGAAGCAACCATTGCGAAACGCGCGTCGGGCGCAGGACTTAATCTGTTATAGGACTTACCAGACTAAGGTATATTCTGCCAACTTTGCAGTTTTTACTCTCGAGTTACCCTGCGATTATAATGATAATTATGTTTACCCAATTGCATGGATTACTTTGAAAGAATGTCCATTTAGGAGAGTACTCTCTTTACCTTCTATCTTACCTGGTTAGTCCTATCCTAACATCTCCACTTGGTCAATTACATCTTGTTTGTTTAAGCCTGCTTTTGTTTGGATTCTTCTGTGAACACTATTCATTCTGTCTTTTTGTATTTTAATGATTGTTAATAAAATTTGATACTTTTTATACCATCTACTCTCTAATTTTCTGTATGTTATGCCTGCGTCAACACATGTAGAGTCATCATCGGGTGGCCTGGGAGAAACGTGGCTCAGATGTGGTGGTTCATCCTGCCACCCCAGCAACAGCATCAGCAGCGCCCAGTGGCACGCAGGCCATTGCAGCCAGTCAAGGCTCCACCACCTCTGCAGAAGGGAGCTGTTTCTCTGTGCCAGAGAAACATACAAGATACATACTTATTCCAATAACAGTGGCACACTATAAACTGAAGCAATATTGTTTCAGTTTATAGTGTGCCACTGTTATTGGAATATGTATGTATTCTACAGCCGCACCAGTGTTGCACCTATGTTAATTTTTTTCAAAAAAATTTTTTTGGGATGTGCATAACCATATATTGCTTTTAGTTTGAGTTTGGAGGATTGGCTGCCTCCATTTTGTTTTCTTGCACTCCACACACCTTGACATGGCTTTTTAATCAGTGCAGTGTAACTTGTAAGCTGGTTTCTTCATTCCCTGGATTACGGAGGTCTTAATAGGACCCAAACGAGAGGTATCAATAGTGTAGAAATCAATAGTGTAGGACCACCTGCCTTGAGATCCCGTTGAAGGTGGCTTAAACAGTTGTGATCAAAAGTGTGAACTAAGAATCTCAAAAAACATTTTATATATCCTAGATAGTAGAAACGCTTTTTTCAAAATTCCTATGTCCCCTTTGGTATTGCTTCAGTTTATAGTGTGCCACTGTTATTGGAATATGTATGTATACATAAAAAGACTGGGTGGACTACAATACGTTTTTAAAACAACTTACCCCAAACATCAGGAATAGGGCCTTTCCTGGATGTAATGGTGACAACTAGTGATGAGCGATTACGTTGCTACAACAGTCAAATGGATACGTGCTACATCTCTGGCAACACACTTAGGTTATAAAAGCCACAGAAAAGAAGTCACAGACCATTCACTATCCCTGTCTTGTACCACAGCCTGACCCTTAAACCTGCATCACCCACAAATTAAAAAGGGCCAGAAGGCAGTATGATTTGAAACATCATTTTACTTGAACTGGACATTGACTATACCTGTCCTGGGCCACAGGATGAGCCCCATACCTGCATGACCTCCAGATTTAAAAAGTGCCGGAAATAGGAGTCTTATAACCACCATTTTAGTTGAACTGGACATTAACTATATCTGTCCTGTACCGCACTATGAACATTAAACCTGTCTGACCCACAGATTTAAAAGTGCCGGAAAAGGAGTCTTTGAACCACCATTTTAGATTCACTGGACATAGACTATCCCTGCCCTGGGCCACAGCATGACCCCAAACCTGCATGACCCACAGATTAAAAAGTGCCGGAAAAAAGAGTCTTTCAACCACCATTTTAGTTTCACTGGATATTGACTATACCTGTCCTGGGCCACAGCATGA
This sequence comes from Phyllomedusa bahiana, assembly GCA_025379985.1. NCBI lineage: Eukaryota > Metazoa > Chordata > Amphibia > Anura > Hylidae > Phyllomedusa > Phyllomedusa bahiana. Next base: position 5,132 of record JAODAL010060578.1, on the reverse strand, counting down.
GCCCCAAACCTGCATGACCTCCAGAATTAAACAGTGCCGGAACTTGGATTATTTCACCAGCATTTTAGTTGAACTGGACATTAACTATATCTGTCCTGTACCGCAGTATGACCATTAAACCTGTCTGACCCCCAGAATAAAAAGTGCCGGAAAAAGGAGTCTTTCAACCACCATTTTAGTTTCACTGGACATAGACTATCCCTGCCCTGGGCCACAGCATGAGACCCAAACCTGCATGACCCACAGATTAAAAAGTGCCGGAAAAAAGAGTCTTTCAACCACCATTTTAGTTTCACTGGATATTGACTATACCTGTCCTGGGCCACAGCATGACCCCTAAACCTGCATGACCCACAGATTAAAAAGTGCCGGAAAAAGGAGTCTTTAAACCACCATTTTAGTTTCACTGGACATTGAGTATACCTGTCCTGTACCACAGCATGACCCTTAAACCTGTTTGATCCACAGATCACAAAGTGGCAATATGCTATTTTGTACAGTGACTGTCATTTAGTATATTTTTGGTAACTGACATTTGTTTACAGAATTTATTTAGGGAAGTTTTATTTATAGTTTTACATTATTATCATTTTGCTTTTTTATCAAGTGTGATAACATACAACATACACCCCTCCCTGCAGTTTTTAAAGGTATTTTTTACACGTGTAGATGTGTTAATTTATCCGCACCCCCCATAAGTAATACAAATGTCCTAATCATCCCCAAAACACTTCTTAGTTGAGAAGACATTTGCCCTCCTGGCTTCCGAGAGTGATTCAGCCAATCAATTCAATGGTTTCATTTTTCCTCCAAATCCTTCTTCAGTGATTAGGGACAGGCTCCCCTGGAGATCAAATGATGCGACCCCATAGTGACTCCAACCCCAGAAAATATTAAGCCTCAAATTATGCAATTTGTGTCCAGCCCTGGAGCCCTTTTTGACACTACACAGAAATCACACCTTTTTCAAAATCTGATTTTTTAGAAAATATTTGAAGCTCTCCTATTGCCCCTAATGGTGAGACCAGTGCTGCCGTCAGCCATCTGTGAACACGGAGGTCCAGCTGCCACGGACAGACTTTCAGTGGGTGCGGTGAGAGCCCTGGCTAGCGTCTGTAATCTATTAAAACGCAGGTTCAGCTGCCAGGGCCGGAGTTACAGTGGGTGCGGTGAGAGCCCGGGCTGGCGTCCGTCATCTATTAACACGGTAAAAATGCCCTTATGACGCAGCAACGAAAACAGTCGTGCTGAAGCAGAGTGCGGAAGCGGAAGTGTGAGGAAAGACCTCCAGCCTTCCTCAGTACACAGTCAAAACCTGGGTAGCGCTTGCCTCTCCGTATGAGTGCGAACCAGTTGAGCTTCACTTGCAAATACTGGTGGTTAACGCTCCTGTTCCGCCCAGGTCCCCTTTTTCTTGGCATTCTTTTTCTGATTGTACTCAACGTGCTAGAGGAAATTGTCTCTGTTCTTTGTTCTCTGTCCGTGCTCCATACTCCATGTCCTCTGAATAACCTACATCTGGTCAAGTCTTCCTGTACCTCCTTTGTACAATTCAGAGGAATTTTTTTACCAGCTATTTTGTACATGCAAGTTGTATTAAATGGGTTGTCTCAATACAGGGATTGCTAGTTTGTTAAAGACTTGCAAAAACAAGTCTTTTGAATATTTTCCATTAACAGTACCTACCTATTCCTTTCTGACAGCACCATCACCCTTGACCCACTCTTGACAATTGTGAAGACAAATGTCTTTAGAAACAAATTTTTTTTATAATAAGACCTGTAGTATTGCTGCATTTCGAAGCAACATGACCCCTAACAATTATAAAAAATGACTTCTCAGCCACTGTTAAAAATTGTGAGGGAGAAATGCAACAAAAACCACATTTCTGTTGCAAAGGACCAAATATTGATGTATCTCACAGAAACATGACCCCAAAAAAATTTATAAATATGACTTCTCAGCACTGTAAAAATTTGTGGGGAGAAATGCCACTTAAAAGCCCATTTCTTTTCCAAAAGGGCCCACGATTATTGCTGATCTCACAGCAACATCCCCCCAAAAAAATTATAAATAGATTCTCAGCCAATTTTTAAAAAATGTGATGGAGAAATGCCACTTAAGCCCTTTTCTGCCAAAGGATCAAAATTATAGCTGTATCTCACAGCAACATACCTAAAACCATTGACAAGCAAAAATTTTCTAAAGAAAAGTGAGAAAATGGAATATGGTGTTGTCATGAAACCTTGCTGTTTTTTATAGTCTCCCAAGCAAAACCAGAAAAATGAACTGTTGGGAAAAAGAAAAAAAAATTGCAGTAAAAAGATCATTTAAAAAAAAATTTTTTCAAGAGGACCATTTCTGTTTGAAGAGGATGTGAAGAAAAGCCCGGGGAAAACAAAAAAGACCTCGGAATTGGGGGCCAAACACACAAGATCCTTCCGATTCATCAGATGAAATCAAAAGATCCAAAATTATCTGGGGAAAGCCGATGCGTTGTCTGAAATGACCCCCACTTGCTGAAGGCCGCTCGAAAAATGAGCGGCTGCTGGCAGGACAAACCTCTATGCGTGGCGAGCGGCTCGGGCCTTTCATCCTTTTTGGATCCCCCAGAATCATTGGGTCCAACACAACAAAAACATCGGTGTTAAAGACGCAGATATCGTGCCCCATGATTTTAACTGGTCTCGTGTGTTGATGTGTTCCCTGCATTGCATCGTTGGTGAGGTTGATCAATCAAAAGGGTCTCCATTTCCCGCTTTTACTCTCTATTTGGGTGGGGGGAAAGGGAAAGGCTGATTTTTTGTTTTTAACTGTTTTTCATTTTGAGTCCTAATGCGGGGTCTTTGGGGGGAAAGGGGAGCATCCAAGCACTCATGGAAAAGGACCCCTTGTTTTCCCAAGCCTCTGGTCGAGGGGCCTAGCAAACTAAAACTTCCCATCTTCCCCTCCGCCTAAAATTTCGCGCCAAACCCCTTTTTCCCAAGGCAGGGACGTGTAACGCGGTGTCGGGAAAACCCTCCCCCCATTTCCCTTTCCGGCACAGTTTCAATACGCCCGTTTGCCTCAATGATGCACCCCTGAGAGCTAGGCGCCCCCTTGCACTACCCGGCCCCGAACCACTGCCTAATGAAGACCGATAAAATTGAGAAAAACTGTCGGGCCTTGTGGACAGGGGAGAAAGGCTCCGTGTCCGCTCTGGTCCTTTTCCCTCCCCTCGCTGGGGGGGACCTGATGTTTTTAGATTCCCAAGATCGTTCCAAACTAAATCACCACAATGCCAGGTGACAAGGGCATTGTCCGCACTGCCATTTTGGTGGCTTTCCTTTAAAACTGCAAGGATGGTGCAGAGCTCTTTTCCCTCCTCCACTCTCGTGGCCAACACCCCGAGGTCCCCACCGCGCTTGAAAGGCCATGTGTCCCCTTCGCTGCGTAAAAGGGATTTCTGCTGCCCCAATCGCTGGGGCAAGTGGGGGTGGAATTCCAGCGGTTTGCCATTCAACAATGAACGGTTACGGGGGGGCCGAGCTGATCGCAACCAGGGTGCAAAAGCGGGAAGTGCGAACCAACCTCGAGCCTTTTTCAGCAGGCAGTCCAACCCGGGTACGCTTTAAAATTTTGGACGACGAGGGGTTTATAACATGTCCGGCAAGGATTGCTCCCAGCCCACCGATCTTAAGGGCGCCAGTAGATTTCGCCCGTTTCGCCACCACCTTTTCCTGGCACAAGGGGGCTTGTTTACCCAGCCAGCGCTCGTCTCGTTTTGGGGGAACCGCCACAGCTCCTGACTAGTGTTGACATTATTATCGACAAAGTTGAAATCGGCACAGTTTTTTATGGTGATCAGATTTTTTAGATCATGCGAAATTTAGGGGAAAAAACGTGCTCATCTATTTTAATTTCGCCTTTTTCGGCGCTTCCTTAATTTTGGCGGCCAGCAAATCAATTACAGTATAGAGAGGTGAGATTTGTGCGACGTCAGCTGGGAGTTAGGTTCGATTTGGCTGGAAAAAATCACATGACCTCGTTTTACAAGAACACGTTTTCCCGTTCACCTCAGTGTCTCCGGGGGTCTCAAGCAAAGGGCAAGCGCTCTGCTTGGCCAAACAGCTCACGAAATGATTTTAAAATTTTTCAAGAGAAACCCACAATTAGCTGTGATCCTACAATTTAGTTAGATTAGGGGATTGGGAAAATTTATATAGTTAGGGAAGAATTTTAAGGACACTACCGTTTTAAAGCACGGGGGGGGGGAGCCGGGGAGCGGGGCGGGGCCCCGCGGGGCGAACACGACAACTCATAAAGAATACTGAAAAAGTTTCCCAAGACTAGGTAACATTGCACTGCAAAAGCCCTTTTTTATTAAAAGTTTTTTTATTGAATATTTCCGGATATGGCAGCCCCGAACATAGGAACACATCTTTTCTAGTAAAGAGTCTCTTTTTTTGGTGCAAAATCCACTTTTTTTATCATATACATTTTTAAAAAAGGGTTTTTATTTTCAATTTTGTCCATTTCCCCTTTTTTGATATATCCACCTTGTACTTAAATTTGAACCACAAATCAGCACAGGTTATAGGCCAAAAAATACTTTTTATCCAAAAATTTTAGAACGGTTTTTTCACTTTGGCGCAGTCCAGCTTTTTGATAGATCTACTTTGCAGAAATTTAATACGCAATTTTTTATTCACCACAGGGAATTGATAGTCCAAAAATACCTTTATATCCAATACATTAAGAACGGGTTTTTTTTCCACTTTTTCCCTCCAGATTTGTTTGATAGAGCCACCTTGCAGTTAAATTTGAATCCAATTGTGTTTGATACCACAGTTGAATTAAAAAGGCCAAAAAATACCTTTATACCAATACATTAAGATACTGTTTTTTTACTTTGGCGCAGGCCAGCTTTGTTGATAGATCTACTTTTTCAGTTAAATAAAAACACAATTTTTAGCACCACAGGGGAATTATAGGTCCCAAAAAACCCTTTTAAATCCAATAAATTTCAGATACTTTTTTTTACTTTGGGGCAGTCCCCTTTTTTTGAAGATCCTTTTCAGTTTTAAAATTTGAAACAGCAATTTTTTTGGTCACCACGTGAATTGATAGGGGCCAAAAAAATTTTTTTAACC
>JAODAL010060577.1:0-20822 GCA_025379985.1 Phyllomedusa bahiana | reverse complement strand
GGGGGGTCATGGACACTCCCAGTAGTGGGTGACCTGAGCAGGAACAGTCTGGCTGCATTCACTTTTTTACAGCCTGTATTTTTGCAAGGTGAATTAGAAGTTCTTACTTTTACAGTAATTACAGGGGGAGGGGGAACTGTTTATCTTGAGTCCTGATGGCAGAACTTAGTAATGGGAGCAGAGGACAGCATTCAGAGCTAGGGGTTTTGTTGGGGTGCTGCTGTCATGAATATGTGACTGCAGCTCAGTACCATTTACACAGTGACTCATGGGTCCTAACTATTATCATGACAGAAAGAAAAGAGCGGGGTGGGATTACACTCTAATGTCCAGCACATAGCCCTAGCAGTAATAAACTGTGGAGGGAAGTCCTATGTTGCAGTGCAGTCTGGACTTGTAGAAAGAGCTGCTGGAAAATTACTGAAAACTCACAAACAGGAAGATTCAATGAAAAAGGGAGATCTTATGATAGAATAGAAAACACATGAGGGTAGTGGAATATCTTTACTTTTCAATATAAATGCTTTTTATAGTGTGTTATGACATTTTTAAACTCTTGGATAACCCCTTTAAGGTCGTCTGTTGTAAAAATTCAATGGATGCCATTCTAACAATGTCTGTACTAATTAAGCAGTAAATTACTATACAATCATACTGTGGTTTTAGAAAAATCTGTCTTCTGTCTGTAGCGGACCCTAATAATTTTAGATTAATGACTCCATCAAGCTAAGTATAACATTACTTGCAGAATTTGCGGACCTTTTTTCTTTATGTCCTTGAATAACCATTTTATATAGCATATTATGGAGGGACTTGACAAAACATGTAAAAACAGCTGTAGTTGACACTGTAGCAACTGAAAATAGAATCAAATTTTTGTGAGTAACCTCATGGGGGACTTGACAATTGTTTTAAACCTCCGGGGCCACTCCACAGATGACTCTCCCAAAGTATGTTCTGAAATGTTTTCCTTAAAGAGTCTACAGTGACATGTCCCTGTCTTACTGAAAATTGTGTTTCATGGCACTCAATGAATTTTCTATGTACAGTTTATAAGGGAGCCAGCTTTCTGCTTCTGGTCCTGCTGATCAGCACTAGCCAACTCGCAGTTCCATAAAAGGAATCAAAAATGTTTAAAATGTTTATATTTCAAATATTGTGTATTAATTTTATAGAAATCTTTTTGGTATTTTTTTTTTTGATTTGTGGAAGTATCAAAAATTACATAATCGTTTTTAGACACCAGAGAGAGCAAAATCCAGAAAAAAAACAAATAAAGCAACCTGTTTAAAACAGTTTTTACTGTAAAATGTGGGCTGGCCCCTCTGGTGGTGACATGGGGTAATAGATGTAGTAAAATGGCAGCCATCCATTTCATTAGGCACCCTTGCTGCGTAACAATAGGTCAACACTCTGCATCCATTCGGGGGTTCATTATCAGGGTCGGAATGTTGGGGGCATCGAAGGGATTAAGATGGGAAGGGAGTTATCGCCGGGTCACGGTCAATAGCTGCAGGTCCGGCTTAAAAACAGCCGTTACAATTTGTAGGCGTCATACCAAATATCTGTAACAAGGAAAAATTCAGGGAGCTTTGGGACTAATCTCCCCCCCGTAGCTACTTTGCAGCTGTACACTCAAACTCCCAGCTTCACAACATTTGACTTCAAAGCACTGTTATTGTATTTGCTGGAACTCGGGGACACTATGTAGACCGTTTCTTCGACTTGTGGCTCCCCAGTGGTTGCAGAACTAAAAACTCAGCAGGCCGGCACCCAAGTTTGTGTAGGCATGCTGGATTTTTAAATAGCGTAAAACAAAATGTTACGGGATCTCTGGTGTAAACAAGATCTCCATTCGCCTCCCTCCCCCTTTCTTTCCCTAATTTTTCTGTCTTGCTTTTGTATAGCCCTGGTGCCTACTTCGATCCAGCCAATTTAGCCCCTCCCCACCTGCCAAAAAAACCCACCCTTTGGGGCAAGGTTGCATACCATTTGCATTGTTTTGTGGGCTTGCTCAATTCCTGTTATTAGGGCTTCAGGTGGGAAAAAAGGTAAGCAGCCCCCTCAATATCAAATTTAATGATGAAAGAAATTTAGTACGTAAAAAAAAATAATAAACATAACTTAAAACACCAAAACAAATTTGAACATTTCCTTTAACGGGGGATAATACAGTTTGCCCATCTTCAGTTACCAAGAAATTGGAAATAAATAAAAAAAGCATAAAAACGGGTTTTTTAAAAGGGGCCCTCAAAGGTTATACCTTACCCCTAAAATAAAAAAAATAAAAAAAAAAGACAAAAATAAAAAACAACAAAAAACAAACATTAGGCCAAAACACAACTTGTCCCCCACCCCAATGACCACAGTTGAAATTTTACTACCTTATAAAAAACACATTCGTTTTTTTCCACGAATAAAATCAAATAATTCTTACCCTTTTTAAGGTAAAATTAGGGTTAAAAAAATTTTTTATATTTGCCAAATGCAAAAATAATGAGAAGGGAATTTTTTTAAGGCTTTTTTATTGCTTTCTGGAAAGCCAAAAGTTTACTACACTATAGGCCTTTAAAAAATTTTTTGGAGAAAGCTCATTATAAATGAGTTATGTTTTGGGGAAGCTTCTGATAAAATTTATTGGCAACATTGATTAAAAGAGAACATTGTGGATTATTTTGGGGAACACCCCCCCCCCCCAAAAACCCCAAAGCTTCGTTTGTAACATCTGGAAACAAAGAAACGACAAGAATAGGAAAAAATTTGTGGACTTGCTTAATTCTGGATCTCCTTGGTTAAATTTTCCCAAAAACCCGAAGGGTGTCCCATTCATTTGTCAAGCAATTATCTCCAGTAAAACAAAAGGAAATGTCCGCCATCAACCCCTCGGGAAGGAGATGGGTTCTGTGTTTCAGTGATGAAAAAAGTTTTTGGTCCGACAGTGTTTATAACCCCAAGAACAAAAGCAAAAGGACCTTGCGAGAACTGGCGGGAACGGGAAAATTGTGGGGAACCCCCGGGTAAAAACCCCCGACGTGGCTCCCAATTGGACAGCCGAGGTCAGAACAAAGAACCTTACAGACAGGAATGAAGGTCAAAAGCCAGTGCACCGCAGGAGCAGCTTTCAGACAGGAACAAACCAATAACGGGGGAAAAAGCAGGAACAGAAACCCTGGGCAAGGGGGGGGTTTAACTGAAGACAGAACTGGTTCCAGGGGGGGTAGCTGACAGGCAAACGACAGGAAACAGCAAAATCAAAAACTTAGGTAACGACATACAGGTTTCAAAAAACACAGGACGCCCAGACATAACAACGGGTAAAAACCAGGAAGCAGTTTTTCAGGAGCCGGTAGACATTAATGAACTGCCAGGAACAAGGGGGAAGTTCCAAATATGGGGGGGAAATGAGCCCCTTTTAGGGGATTATGGCAAAAACCCAGCAGGAACAGGAACAGGAGCAGGGTAATATACAATAAACGGGGGACAGGGAGGGAGGGACACAAAAAGGAACAAAAAAAGGGACACAGCCACAAAGGGGTCCACGGCTGGATTACAGTATAAAACATGGCCTGAAAGCCACTTGCCAGGAGAAAGATATAAAAAAAAAATTAATCTTTGCAAATCACAAAAAAACAAAAACCTCATTCGGGAGAGTCGGGTCTGACGAAACAAAATTGAACTGTTTGGTCGAAAGCCCCACATTAAAATTTTAGGAAAAAGGGGCGGGAAGCCTAAAAACACCATCCCAAACTGTGAAATATGGGGGGCACCCATTTTTGTGGGTCGTTTGGCTGCATGGGACGGGGTGCATTCAAAAAATGATAAAAATTTTGGGAAAAAATTGCTCAATCTAAAGCAACATCTAAGACATCAAGGGGAATTAAAGCTTGGGAAAATGGTTTTTTCAAATTAAAGACCCAAGAAAACTCCAAACTGGTTAAAAGTGGCTTAATGATAACCAAGTCAGTGCCCTTGGAGGGCCCAAACAAAGCCCGACTCAACCTATTAAAAAATTTATGGGAAAAGCTAAAAAGGCGGGTGCGAGAAAGGGCGACCACAAACAGGGCCTTACACCTTTTCTTCAGGAGGAAATGGGCCAAATTTTCCCCCCCAATATTGTGAAAAGCTGGGGAAGGATACCAAAACGTTTCACAAGTCATAAGTTTAAGGGCAATGCTACCAAATACAATGAAATGTATATAAACTTTTGATTTGCAGAAAGTAATAAAAATGCCTTAAAAAAATTTTCTCTCCATTATTCTGGCTTTTTCAAAAAATAAATGTTTTTTGGGTTTCCCAAATGACCTAAAAACGGGGAAAGGTTTTTTTTGATTTTTTGTTAAATGAGAAAAACATGCGAGGTTTTTTTTATATAGTATATGTAAAAAGTTGGGTTTTAACTGTGTGTAATAAGCTGCTTGTTTCTTTTTCTCGTTTAAAATGCGCCTAAGACCAGATTGTATTTTAACTCTTAAGGAAAAAGCATTTTTTTCATTTTGTTCATCATTCATTACAAGAGCCCTAACTTTTCGTTTTTTTTTACAAAATAGCCGTGTGAGAACTTTTTTTTTCAAAACGGTCTAAATTTAGGGTATATTTTTGATTAAATTTTATTAACTCTTTAGGGAAATCTGGGTAAACCCCCACACTCCCAAAATTCTGCCCCTTTTTTTTTTTTCAAATTTTTAAATTTTCAACATTACCAAAAAATATACATACTTACTTTATTCTATGGGTCGTGCATTGAGCAATACTAATGAAATAAAATATTTTTTTTTAAAAAATCATTGTAAAAAAACCTCATTAAATAAGAATTTTTTGTTTGTTGTCTGCATTCCCAAAACTTAGAAATTTTTAATTTTTTTGTTGACAATTTTTTTATCGGGCTTGTTTTTTTGTGGGTAACTTTTAGAGGGACATGTAGAAAATTGATAGGGCAAAAACCCTTTTTTCCTGACAAACCCAACAGAGCGCCCCCCTTTATTCTCCAGGCACTATATAAATGAAGGGGCTGTCTGGTTGGGGGAAAAAAGTGGTTCTAGACCTAACGTTTTCATACTGTGGCCCTTGTTTCTTTTGGAGCATTTTTTGGGGGGGCAAAACTGATAACTTTCTATTATTTTTTTGGATAAAAAAAAAACAAATTTGGCAATTTTTTTTTAATTTTTTTTTTGATGCGTTCACGTGTAAAATTTAAAGTGTGATATTTTTTAGTTTGGTTGGCCACTGCTGCAGCAATACCCTTTATGTACGGGGGTTTTTTATTCTTTTTTTTGTATAGAAGGATTTTTTTACGAATAATGGGAATTCTTTTTTTTAAACTTGTATTTTTATTTTTTAATTTTTTTAAATTAATTTTTATTTTTTAAAGCCCACTAGTGGGGCGTAAACATGCATTTTGATTGGGGATATAATAGGGTTGATGATTTTTATATATACTTTAAACCGTTTTTAAAACTCAAAGTAAAACCCCGCCCAATTTTTACCCGCGGCACCAAAATTTTTCCCCCAAAATATCTTTGAAAAGGAATTAAACCCCTCGAGTATAACCTAGGGGGGGAAAATGCAGCGGCTACTGGAAAAATTTAAAAAATAAAAAGGGGTACCAAAATAAAATTACTTGGGGAAAGGCATTTTTAATGCCCCCCCATGGGTATTTTATAGGCGGGTTTGTTTTCCCCCATGGGCAGGTATGGCAATTAATTTGTCCCCATGGGGAAAAAAAAGGGAAAGGAAATCGGCATTTTTAACCCCCCCCCAAAGGCAGGAAAAGCATTTAAAATTTTTCCCATAGGCGGGTGTAGGAATTTTAAAATGTCCCCCCATGGGCAGGTAAAAATGCCCCCAAAAAGGGCGGGTTTTTTAAAAAAAAAAAAAAAGATACAAGTATTTAAACCTTCTTTTTCCCCCCTTGCTCGAAAACCCCCCCTTTTCTTCCCCTGGCACAGGGATCGTGAATCATCAGCTGGGGAAAACAGTGGGATGAAAAGGGCACTTCGCCTTGCCGGATACTCTGGAATGGCCCCAAGTCTCCCTTGCGGCTTTCTGGAGCCCTTTTGCAGAGCAGGGAGCGCTCGCTCTGAAGAGATTGCCGCCGGCTCCCGGGCCGACGGTTTGACTGAGTATAGGCTAGGAGGGCTTTTTCAGCACATTTTTTGTGCTGAAAAACTTGGCTTATACTTGAGTATATATGGTAGATTGTAACTGTCAGGGTAAGTGTATGTTCACACGGCTTAACTGAGGGGCGTTCAGTACGGCCCGCAATTATGCCGGGTGTTCGGGAGCTCCGCACTCCCGCAGCGCGGCGCGAGAGGGGGGGGGGGCTTGCCGCGCCATAACTGTCATTAGTCATGGCACTGTCAATTATCTCCCTGCTCGTACAATATGATCATTATTGGTACGAGCAGGGATAAGGAGGCGTAATCGCATTGTCTTTGATGCTCAGCCCTTTGTGTGCTGCCAACAAAGACTATTGTGGTCTTAAGGGGTTAAACATTAAATTATCTCCCCTTTTTCTTTTGGAGACGAAAACTGTCCTTACATTTTTCAGCTTTATGGGTCATTTCTAATTGCAGCTCAGTAACTTTCATATACTGCAGTGTCAATAAGCCTAATCTTTCCTAAGTCAGGTGGGGTGTTTATTTATTAGTAAGGGTATGTTCACACAGCTTTATTGGGTTTTGGAACAAGTCTGATCGCGATAATTCCCAGACACGGAGGTGGGGGGGGGGGAGGGGGTCCCGGGCCCCCTTAAATGCATGGTCGGGGCGGTATTGACATGCAATTCCCCCCCCGCGTGTAAATACAATCATATTGTATCCGGAGGGGGGACGGTAATCCATAGCTCTCTATAGAGCTAAATTTCCGTAATTGCAGTGCACATTTCGCCGCATATTAAGCGCAATACATGGCAAAATACGCACGCAAGTACGCAAGATAATAAGTTGTTGAACATACCCTAACACTCTGCTTGATCCAAACAACAATAAACATGTCAATTGACAGTCACAGAGTTTTCTTATATTGCCCAGATACTGGTTACACCCAGCTTTTTTATCCTTCACCAATCTCTGGAGTGAATCAGCCTATTACAAGTTCATCACAACCGTACATTGCAGAAAAAAAGATGGGTAGTATTCAAGCTGCTACCAGACCACAAGAAATATTATGTACTAAACCTATGGTCACCCAAGGATAGCATTATCCACTTCAAGGTTAATATTCTCTTACCAGGACACAACAAATTGGATTTATTAAACTGGTAGACAGCCAGAATACTTTTTAATGAAACTATTTGACTCTTAGGGCGTGTTCTCACGGCACAGGACAAATACCGGCCAGTTTGCCGGCCGGTATTTGTCCTGTTTTGTGGCCCTCCCTACGGCCGCGGGGGGATGGCTTTTCTCCGCGATGAGCTTTTCTTTACATTGACTTGCACAGATTCCGTCCGGAAGCCGGACAGAAGATTGTGCAAGCACAATGTTCTGCGGCCGGACCCCGGGCGGCAAAACTGCCGGACAGAAAACCCGTGCAGTGGGGACTGCTGCACGGGTTTTCCATAGAGCACCATTGTGCTCATTTTCGGCCGGTTTTTCAGGTGGTCTGAAAAACCACAAACCGGCTGAAAAACTGGCCGCAAACCCGTGCCGTGGGGACATGCCCTTAGGGTTCATTTCTTTTTAATTACTGGACCACTAAGGATAGTGTAAAACCACTGGATCAGGAAATATATCTTCAGAACCAGTGACTACCTGGCATTGATACTGTAGCTCTCTGGAAATAAAGTTTTAAAGTACAAAAAAATAATTGCACTTTAATGGCTTGTTGATAGGATATACCATCAAAGTGTTATATGTGTGGGCCCGACCTCTGGAATCCGCACTTATCTTGGGAACGGGCTGCAAAAGTCTCCATTCAGAACAGAGAGTTGGCCGTGCCTGCATGCAACTCTCCATTCTGTTCTGTGGGAGTTCTGAATACAGGAGAGCGGTGTGTTCGGCTGTACTCGGAACTAGTCCCCGGCGCCGCCGCTATCCGCTGCCGCGCCTGGCGATGTCAGGGTTCCTAAGCCGTTTCCAGCTGCTAAGCTATTCGGCTTAGACCCCCTTGGTGACGGCCAGCGGTGGCGGGAAAACTGTATGTGCATCCGCCGGACGCACATACAGTTAGATGCTTTGGGGGAGCAGAGAGCTCAGCGATGTACTAGGGAGCACAGCAGGATCGCGGCTCTGTGCGTTGCGGAGTGCAAGCCCAGGGGCCTAGGTGACGTACGGCGCTGAAGAGAAAAAGAACCGGGGAGCAGAGACAGGGATCGAGGTAGGTAAGTGCATGTTCAGGTTAATTCTTTTATTTTGCACTATTCTGGCAGGGGGGCTGTTTATCTACTGTCATACGGTTGCTGCGGGAGGGGGGGCTATTATCTACTGTTATATGTGCTTGAGGGACGGGGTGCTATTATTACGGTCATGTGCAGGGAGGGGGGCTGATATTCTACAGTTTTATGTGCAGGGAGGGAGGGGGCCTATTATCTATTGTTATATGTGCAGGGAGGGGGCTATTATCTACGGTAATATGTGCAGGGGGGGCTATTATCTACTGTCATAGGTGCAGGGAGGGATGCTATTTCTCTATGTTATTTGTGCAGAGAGGGGGGCTGTTTTTACTGTCATATGTGCAGGGGTGGGGCTATTATCTACTGTTATTGTGCAGGGAGGGGGGACTATTATTCTATGTTATATGTGCATGGAAGGGAGCTAATTATCTTAATGTTTATGTGCAAGGAGGTGGGAGATTATCTACTGTTATTTGATGCAGGCAGGGGGGCTATTATCTATGTTATTTGTGCAGGAGGGGGGCTACGTATCTACTGTTTATGTGCAGGGAGGGGGGCTATTATCTACTTATATTAATGCAGGGGAGAAGCTATAATTACCTACATATGTGCTGTGAGGCTAATAAGCTACCTTTATATTTACAGTGCTGGTGGGGCCTTTAAGCTAATCTATATACCTGCTGGGGGACCTAACCTGGCCTATATTACCTATGGTATCCATCAATAAACCTGCTGTATACTACTGGGGATCATAACCTGCCTATATACATGCTGGGGGATCATAAACCTGCCTATTACCTGCAGGGGGGATCCATAAACCTGCCAAGTATACCTGCTTGGGGGGGATCCATACCTGCCTATATACCTACTGGGGGATCCATAACCTGCTATGTACTACTTGGGGGTTCCATAACCTGCCTATGTACCCTATGGGAGATCATAACCTGCTATGTAACTGCTGGGGGACCCATAACCTGCTATATACCTGCTGGGGGATCCATAACTGCCTATATACTGCTGGGGGATCCATACCTGCCTATGTACCTACTGGGGGATCCATACCTGTCCAGTATTCCGACTGGGGGATCAATAACCTGCTATATACCTGCTGGCGGATCCATAACTGCTATTACCGGCTGGGGGATCCATTAACCTGCTATATACCTGCTGGGGATCATAACCTGCCTATATTACCTGCTGGGGGATCCATAACTGTCCAATATACTGCTGGGGGATCCTTACCTGTCCATATACCTGCTGGGGGGATCCATAACATGTCCATATACTGCTGGGGGATCCATACCTGTACAATAGACCCTGCCTGGGGGGACTAACCTTCCTATATACCTGCTGGGGGACCTAAAACCTTGCCTATATAACCTGCTGGGTGACCTAAACAGCCGATTTAACCTACTGGGGGGGATCCAAACCTGCTATGTAACCTACTGGCGGGTTCTTTACCTTGCCTATGATACCTACTGGGGGATATAAACATGCCATGTACCTACTGGGGGATCCCCATAACCTGCTTGGTAGCCTATGGGGGATCAATAACCTGCCATGTACTACTGGGGGATCCATAACCTGCCTATATACCTGCTGGGGGATCCCACTTACTGACTATATACCTGTGGGGCGATCCATATAACCCCTGCCCTCTATACTGCTGGGGGATCCATACCTTTGTCCATATTGTGTAACGGACTTGGTAGTGGATCCGTTGGACCACCGCAGGCGAGATAGCTATGCCACGCCCCAGGAACGGAAATCTAAGTAGCCCAGGTTTTCACCAGAGCCCGCCGCCCAAAAGCGGGATAGACTTGCTGCGGCTTGAGGGCTACAGGTCGTCCCCCTGACGTGACTTGCTGCGGCGGCAGCAGAGGTGCCAGCGTGGTACCAAAAACGTTAATCCAAGAATCGTAGGGTGGGCAGGACAGTATGTCAGGCAGCGGGCTATGGTTCGTGGTAGTGGACAGGCGATAAGGTCAGGGCAGCGCGGCAGAGGTTCGGAAGAGTCGAGAATACGTAGTAGCAAGTCTGGTACACGCAAGGCTAATAGACTAACAGGAACGCTTTCTCAAAGGCACGGGGCAACAAAGATCCGCGGGGAAGTGACGTTGGACCTAAACTTCAATAGAGACAGCGCCCGCGTAATTAGCCTATTAACGGCGCACTGTCCCTTTAAATTTACATAGAAGAGCGCGCGCGCGCAGCTAGGGGCGCGCGCATAGCGCACTACGGCAAGCAGGGGACGCGAGCGAACGGGAGCGCGGACAGGTGAGGAGAAGGGACGGATGCAGCCACGGGCGCAGTGTGACCCGCGGCGGCACCGTCCCCGCGGGGACTGCCGCGGGGGACACGGGTGCGACCGCGGTCCGTGGAGGACGCGGCGCCAACCCGTTACGTACCCCCCCTAAGACCTCCCCTCTTTTCTAGGACGCAGAAACATGAGGACGGTGTTTCGATTCAGGAAGTTGCAATCAGGATCCCATGACATCTCCTCGGGGCCGAAGCCCTACCAATCAACCAGGAAGAAGCGCTTCCCTCTGACGTCTTCAATCTCCAAGAGTCATTTACTCAAAGATGTCGGCGGACTTGGCTACAGGGAAGGAGTTACATTCCTGAGGGAAGAAATGGTTCAGGACCAGCGGCCTAAGGAGGGAGACATGGAATGCGTTGTTGGATCCGGAGGAGATGGAGGCAGGGATGAGATTGTACGTTTCACCGGGTTCAATGACGAAGATCCTTGAAGGTCGAGGGAGGAAGGAGGGCCCAATTTGAGACTAGGAACCCTAAGGCGCAAGTACCTTGAGGAGAGCCAAAACTTTGTCCCTGGAGGAAGTTGGGGAGGGGTCTTCTCCTCTTTATCAGCTGAGTCTTCATAAGGGCAGAGGCGAAGTTGGGAACGTCGCGTCTCCTCGCAAGATGGCCTTGATATCCCGAACTTGGTCGTGACAGGCGGGCACCTCCCGAATTAGTGGGCAGGAGAGAGGGGGGGGGGTGGCGGAGGATGGCGGGCAATAGACTCAAGAATGGAGAGACGCAGGCTGCCTCCGAAACACGATGGTTGTACGAGAATTCGGCCAAGGGAGTAGATCGGCCAGTTGTCCTGACGTCCAGATTAACAGTGTCGTAGGTATTCCCCCAGATCTGGTTAACCCGCTCCACTGCCATTGGATTGATGGAGTTGGTATTGCTGCAGAAAAGTCCCGTTGACTTGCAGACGGGAAGCATAGTGCACGCCAAAATCGGGATACAAATTGGACGCCGCGGTCGGAAACATGTGTGAGGTAACCCCTGTAGTCGGAAACATGTCGGAAGACTGATTGGCTAATTGTGGAGCAGACGGCAGGCCGGGAGTGTACGAACGTGGGACATCTTTGAGAAACGGTCTGGTAACACCAGATGACCGACATTCCCCAGACGGAGCGGAAGATCAGTGATGAAATTCCATGGCTTGTGCGTCCAGGGAATCTCAGGCTCGGGCAGAGGATGAGAGAGACCGGCGGCTCATGGCGTGGGACCTTGTTCGAGCACATGTGATACAGGCGAGCGTGAAGACCTAGACAACCTGTGCCGGGGGAGGCCACCAGTAGTGCGTGAGATCATAGCGAATAGGATTTCCGTGCTCCGGAATGACCAGCCAAGAGGAGCTTATGGCCCCATTCCAACACCTTCTTCCTGAGCTGCGGGCGGCACGGAAGGTCTTGCCAGTAGGGAAGTTCAGGAGTATCTGTGGGAGCCACGAGAACCAAAAACCGTTCGGGAGTAATTATGTGTGTGACACGGGGGTTCTTCAAAGCGGCCTCGTCCGAGGGCACGGACTGAGGGCGTCAGCCTGATGTTTTTCTCAGCAGGCGGATAATGTATGTGAAGCGATGGTCGAGAAAAAGAGTGAGACCATCGGGCTTGAGCGAAGGATTCAAACGCCTGGGACGTCTGTAGATACCTGTACAATTCTTATGGTCAGTAAAAATGTCGATAGGATGGAGAGCCCCATCCAGAGGATGTCGCCACTCCTCCAGGGCTAGCTTGATGGCCAAGAGTTCCCGGTCCCCAATGGCATGTTCCGCTCCGGCGGCGAAAAAGGTCTTAGAGAAGAACCCACATGTGAGAATCTTGCCCATTGGGGCCTTTCTGTGGTGAGGACTGCCCTGCCCCACAGAAGAAGCATCCACCTCAAGGAAAACGGCTTCTCCGGAATCAGCCCGGACACAGAACAGGTGAGTGGAGAAGGCAGTTTTCAGACCAAACAAACGCCTTCTCAGCATCAGGAGACCAGCATCTCTGGGTGTACGCGTTCTTCTAGTGAGGGCCCCGATAGGAGCACCAAGGTGAGAAGTGGGGAATAAATTGGCGGTAATAATTCTGCGAAGACCAGGAAGCGGCTGGATGGCCCGAAGAACCAGACAGGACGAGGCCATTGCGAGTACCGCAGAGAGTTTAGCTGGGTCCATCTCTCAGGCCCTTGGCTGAGGACGTTATTACCCGAGGAAGGGTACGCTGGTCTGATGGACTAAACATTTCTCAAGCTTGGCGTACAGACGGATTGCCTGCGTAGACGTCGCAGAAACCTGGCGCACTTGGTTCGGTTCCGGTGTGTGTCTGAAATAGGGGGAGAAACTTAGGGATGTCATCAAGTACACTAACAAAACAGGTGTACAAGAGATCCCGGAAGACATCGTTAACAATTCTTGAAAACACTGCTGGTGCGTGTTAGACAGAGCCCAAAGGGCATTACGAGGATATTCCAAAATGTCCATCTCGTGAATTAAACGCCGTCTTCCAATCGTCCCCCTCCGTATTCTTGATGAGGTTGTAGGCACCTCGCAGGTCCAATTTGGAAAACACTTTCGCCCTCTGGGCGGGTCAAAAAGTTCTGAGATCAGCGGGAGTGGATAGCGGTTTTTTTTTAACGTGATTTTATTGTGTCCCGGTAGTCAATTAAGGCGGAGGGGGGGGGAAAAAATAAACCATCTTCTTCTGTACGAAAACAATACCGGCTAGGTGGGGATGGGACTTACGGAGAACCATTTCTGCAAGTATCTCTTGTATGTAGGACGACATGGCACCTGAGGGTCTACGGTACAAGAAAGCGGGTAGACCTTCCCCGTGGCCGGACTGGCTTCCTGGAAGAAGGTCAATGGAGGCAGTCGTAAGGCGATGTGGTAGGCAAGCGTACTCGGCCTCCTTTCTCGGAGATACGTCCCAAAGTCTTGGTACTCAGCTGGTAGGGACTGCAGGAGCTCGGCTAGCGGGGTGCGGGAAGTGGTAAGGCACGGGCGTTGGTACATCCAAAGCAGAGGGATCTGCAATCTGGTCCCAACGGCAGGGACCTCACCAGTCTTCCATCAGCGTAGGGCGTGACGTTGCAGCCAGCGGTAAGCACAAGGAGGATCGCGAGGAAGCACGGGAAGGTCGTGGGAACCTGCTCTTCTCTCTATGTAGAGCCCCCACCGGAGAGTCACGGCCCGGTTATAACTGGATGGGATCAGTGAGGAGCTCCACTGGACCGGAGGATAATCAGCAAAGTTTCTCCAGGCGAAACGTACAAGGCACGCGGTACCGGGATACCAGAGAGGCATGGATAAAGTTCCCGAGACCCCAGTCCGGGAAGCAGAACTCCAAAACGAAAAACCTCGTCAGTCTTCACCTCCACTGGCTCATCAAAGGGGAGGGGAAAGGAAGCACCTAGAGCCGCCCCCCTACGGCACCTAGGTGAACATTTCCCGGCGCTAGGATGAAGCACCTCTTTTTCTTCGAAGTCCCCTCCCTTTTTCAGTAAACCCTGATATCGATGCAGTGGCAAGGAGAATTTTTCGTTCGGAGGACGGGAGGTCTCTTGCTGCCAAAGCGTCTTTTCCCCCTCAGGACAGCCCCCTTTTGAAGGTGGCGCAAGGGCAGCATCGTTCCACGCGAGCCCCGAAGCCGGGATAAAGGGAAAATTGAACCGCATAGTCACCCACAGAGGACTCGCCCTACAAAGCCCAAGGGGGCAGACTAGCAAGGAAGAAAGCCCGGCTCCTAAAAAACGGTGCGGAATTCCTGGGGAAGATCTGAGGTCCGCAACGGGTCGTTCCTTCCCAGGGGGGGGTTCCCAAGAAGGGGCCTTCCCGGAAAGTGGGGCTACCCAAAGGCCCATTAGCCTCCCCGAAGGAAACTGGCCCCGCCACCCAGCTCCAGGGTGCATGGGCCTGCGTAATGAAACCCCGGCAGAGCTGGGGGTCCCCGGAAAAGCTGGGTAGAGGGAGCCAAGCTTGGGTCCACGGTGGCCCCAAAGGAACTGAGATGTAGATGGGGCCACAGACGGGGCGGCTGCGGGATGTAAGAGCTGAAGCACATGGCCAGAGTGGCCCAACTGCTGACCTTTTTGGGGGCGATTTTTTTGCGTTTGCTGGGGAAAAACCGTTTTTGTAATATCGGAATGTTTGGGAGAGGCACCTTGGCGGGGTCCATGGCTGGATCTTTCGTAACGGACTTGGGAGTGGATCCCCTGGGCCCCCCCGCAGGCGAAAGCAAACCCCCCGGGAACAATCAATGCCCCCCCTTTTCACCAAGCCCCCCGCAAAGCGGGATTGGGCTTGCGCGGCTTTAGGCTACCAGGTGTCCCCCCTGACGTGACTTGCCTGCGGGGCAGCCCAGGTGCGCGAGGTACAAAAACGTAACCCAGAATCGTAGGGGGGGCAGGCAGTATGGTAGGGCAGGCGGCTATGGTTCGTGGTCGGGACAGGGGGATAAGGGCAGGGAGCGGCAGAGGTTCGGAGTCAGAAACGTAGAAAAGGGGGGGGTACAGGGCAAGGTAATAAAAAAAACGGGAAACGTTTCCCCCAAAGGCAGGGGGCCAAAAAAGTTTCCAGGGGGGGAAGTGACGTTGGACCAAAAATTTTTAAATAGAGACAGCGCCCGGGTTTACCAATTCCCGGGCGCCGCCCCCTTTTTTAAATTTTCAAAAACCGAGGCCCCCGGGGCGGCGTGGGGGGCGCGCATTGGGCGCACTCCGGCCGGGCGGGGGACCGGAGGAAACGGGGACCCGCGGTCGGGTTTGAGGAGACGGACGGACCCAACCCAAAGGGGCCGGCCAGGGGGAACCCGCGGCGGCCCCCGTCCCCCCCCGGGGGAATGCCGGGGGGGGACCGGGTGCGACCCCCCCCCGGGTCCGGGGCCCGGGACGCGGCGAAACCCCTTAAAAATATACCTGGGGGGGATCCAAAAACCTGTCCTATCCTGGGGGGGGATCCAAAACCCCTGTCCTTATCCCCGCGGGGGGGACCAAAACCCTTTGCCAAATATTTTGGGGGGGGGGCCCCAAAACCCTCCTATATCCCGGGGCTGGGGGATCCTTTAAACCCCTTTTTAAACCTTGGGGGGGACCCAAACCTGCCTATATACCTTCTGGGGGATCCTAACCTCCCCATATACCGGCTGGGGGGCCCCAAAAACCCTCCCCCATATACCCCTGGGGGATCAATAACCTCCCCTTATACCTGCTGGGGACTTTTTAAACTACACCCCTTTACCTACTGGGGTAAAAATAAAGTATAAAAACCCACCCTGGGGGACTATAACTTACTGGGGGCCCCTTTTTAAACCTTCACTGGGGGATAAAAAACAAAAATTTTTCTGCTTTGTGAAGTCGCTAACACGTTAACCCGGGTTTTTTAAAGGCCTAAAGACAAGCCAGTTGAAAAAGAGTTAGCAATCGACTCCGGGGGACCCCAGCCCGGGTTTTTTTTAAGCGGGTTGGGTTAAGGCCTCAAGTCGATTGATAAGACCTTGCAATCGACTCCGGGGGCTACCGGGAAATGCCTTTGAACAGAAAAGCAGAGTTGTGTGTAAATGCAACTGCTCTTCATTGGACAGAGACTTTCGGGGGCTCATTCCCGGGATAGGTTGCATCTATTACATATTAATGACATTTTCTATCAATAAGCCATAAAAGTGCAAGATGAGAACACTCCTGTAGGGGAAGGAAGGCACTGGGTTATTGCTGCATTGTATTTCCCAAAAGTTGGGCCAAAAATGCGGGACCTCTGTTGAACAGTTGGAACAAAGTGGGAAACAGCCCCTAAAAAGTGTCATTGTCTTCAGGCCCAGGGACGCAAGGGAAGGGATAATGTTTGAAAGAACATGGGGCCCATAAAATATCTATAGTAAATAATAGTGTTTGAATGTTAAAGCTAAAGAAAAGTCATAGTTGACAGATCGGCAACAGTGGTAGTTGTCCACCTGGTAAAATTAGTCAATCAAATTAAAATATAGCAATGAAGGTAACAGGAGGTAAATAAATTACAGAGGAACAAAAATCTTATTTATTCAGCATAAATGAAATAGACCATAAAGGATAATAACATTTCAAAAACAGCTATCATCAGAGATTGCATTTTGGAGCTTAACATCTGTTTAAATACTTTCTCGCAGCATGAAAAAAACCACAGGGTGTTCAAATTTTAAAATTCCCCCACTTTACAATTATGTGTCAAAGGGCTTTTCAGGGGCCTTTTTTTCTATTGCGCCAAATCGGGCGTAATTTTTAAAAAAAAGCCAAATTTTTTAACCTGTTTATCACTGGAATATTTTGACTTTTAACTTGGTTTCTGCTACATTTTATGTATCAGCTTTACTCTGTCAAGGCAGTAAATTTGGTTCTTTTAAAACTCTGCAGGATTAGTGGAGCTGAACCCAGTTGACCGGACCGCTGACTTCAACTTTTCTTAAAAAAACAAACACTCTTTTTAAATGTATAATGCTAACTCACCACTAATATTCTAGCAGTGTCATTGTTTTTTTTTCCCCCAGCTCATTTGCATCCATACATTTAAACCACTTAATTATGGACAATTTTCATGTGATCCCCAGTATGAATACTAGTACAGCCCTACTCCTCTAAATTCAGAAAGTCAACCACACAGGAGAGACCTAAGGGTGCTTTCACACAGGGCAGTTTTGGTGCAGTTTTAACTATGCTCCAATTAAACTGCCTTCATTACCAGCAAGCTTCTTTTACTTGTCTAAATTGTTTGGAAAGGTGTTTCAAGTAAGTAATCCATTACTGTGTTTGAAGTCTGGTGGATACAAACACACTAATTGATGCATCACTTTCCAAACAGTTTAGATAAGTGCAACAATCTTGCTGGTAATAAAGACAGTTTAATTGGAGCGCAGTTAAAACTGCACCAAAACTGCACTGTGGGAAAGCACCCTAACTCCAAAGAACTACAGGATTACATTATTGCCTATCAAATTTTTCTTGGCATTTCTCAGAACCCAATCATCCCTACCACCTTCCCATCCATTTTCACCCTCTCTGCTCCTATGTATGTCCCTCCGTTCATTTTCTGCTGTTAAAGATGTGTCATAGATGATGGTAATGGATCCTCTTGGTCACTGCGAAAGGTAACTTATTGAACCACGACAAGGAGCGGAATTGAAGGAGCCCCCTGGTCTTCACCAGATCCCGCCGCAAGGTGGGATGGATTTCACTGTTGGGGACTCCCAGGACAGTATCCCTGATGAGGCTGCTCACGGTGACAGTGAAGATGCAGGCGTGGTACAGGAGGAGAAGGCAAAGACGTGGTCCGTGGACAGACAGGTCAGGGAAGACAGCAGGCAAAACGTGGTCAGGACACTCGCAGTAATGTCGGGGTAGGTGGCAGGCAGAGAATAGTTGAGGACATAGGAATGATTCAGAATCCAGATAGCATAAACAAAAACAAGCCAGGCACTCAGGACGCACACCAATTCAATGCTGGGAAGTGCAGGGGGAAATGCCTTGAAAAAGAATCCAGAGCCCGGTGATTGGGAGTCAGCTAGTGCACTGGCCCTTTAAATTTCTAAGAGGGCATGCACCCTAGTGAGCGAGTACATGCGTGCTTGCCAGAGACAGTGAGCAAGAGTATAGAAAAGTGAGTTACAGTGGCCTCGGGGGACAGAGACATGAGCTCGTCCATGGTCTGGAGCAGGGACTGTGGCGCACATCATGACATAATGTCACGTTTGACTTCAAGGGACATCAGGGATATAAAGAAATAGAATTTTATTTCACTATTGTAATTTTTTTCATTCCAGCTTGATCACATATATGCATTTTGAACCCTTTTATTATGGACAGATGTGTCATGTGATCATTAGTTTGACTTACCACATGCCTTAGATCCTGAGGGCTGCTGTGTTGGAGGTTCAGCGTTCTCCATGCCAGCCAGCAAAGCAACGGTTAACTTGACCTCAGCATTAGCAGCTGACGCCCATTTCCCTGTCTTGCTGGCTGTAAAAACTACCTCTCCCTGCCCAGGGGGGCCGAGTTATCTGAGGGGAAGAGGGGGTTTTCATTCTCTGGCCATTTTATTTTTGTTCCTTTTCCTCCCGTTACCCCTGTTGATCCGGCCCCCTGCCTTCCTCCCCTCCTGTGGTTGCCATGTCCAGTTCTGGTGTTTTCTTTGTTCTTCCGGCACAATCTGAGGGTCTTGGTGCCTTCCGGGTCTATTTCTTGGCCCCCTATCCCTGTCTCCGAATGTTTCTGGAGTTTTTGCTTTTTTATTGTAAGTTCTGTTTTCCCTCAATAATCCTTATTAAAATTAACCTTTATATAGCGGGGTTTTTGCTCCCTTGTGAGATATAGGTTAGTCTCCCCCCTGTAGCCCCCTCCTTGAGTTTCCAGGATATCCATCCCCTTTTAAAATTTTTCTACCCGTGCATCCTCTAATCCCCCCAACCCACCTTTTTGTGATTCTGTTTTTTTTCCAGCAAATAGGGGCAACATGTATGTAGGGGGCTGGCCAGTTTTTGGGATCCTTTCAGCCCAAAAAAAAAACTGGCAAAGCCCTTTTTCCCTTGATTTATAATAAAGAGGGGCCCCCAAAATTAGGTCATTACGAGTCCCCGTGACTTTGTAATGCGCCTGAGATTGGGGGGTTCTGTTGCACCAAACCTATGATCTAACTTTATGACAGGAGGACGGCAAATCTGGGCATATTACTGCTTGAACAGGCAGACCAAGTTAAAAGTGGTAAACCTGAGCCCGAGTTGTCCTTTTAGAGCTAGAAAGTGCCTAATCTATGACCTGTCGCAAAACAGGTTCATAAATTCGCACATTTAGCGCTAATGTCGAAAAAAGGGGGTCTGGGCATCAAATACATACTTTTGCCCATGTGGCCAAAGTCATAATTTCTTTTTTAATCAAAAGGGGAGAGGAGTGAAAAATTTAAAAGGGTGATTGAAAGTTTATTAACTCCTTCAGAATTTTTTATATTTCTGCATACATTTGACGTAAAACTACAGAAGATGGTCACATAAGTCCTAAAAGTAGATAACAAAAACAAAATCAAATAAGTCAAAAATATTAGACTTCAACATTTATTTATTGAGGAAAATGATCCAATATCACATATCTGTGACAGTTGAAAGTATATGACCATTTAGGAAAAGTAGGCAATTTGATGATGAAATTGGAGTCAGATATTTTCAGTCAATGGGATGATTATCAGGTATAAGTGGGTGACCTGTTTTATTTCAAGGCAATCTGTTAGTTGGTTTATGCTTCCCCTATCTGAGATCAGGATATAATAGAGCATCCAGGAGGTACGTATTATCTCTGTCTTCTATTTTTCATCATGCCCCGACAGATGAACAAGCATTTTAAAGTGTCGGAACACCCCTTTAACCAGTCAGAGACATGTCCTCAGTCCCATGGAAATCTTTTGGAGTTACCTGAATATATTGTATGTCTGCAGAGGAGATCTTTTCTGTCTAAAAGGGGAACCAATTTGAATTCCCAAATTATTCTATCATCAATTGTTTCTGCAAAATGATACATTGTTTTCATTTATTATTTTTAGATTATAAATTCAAGAATCATCTTGATACCATGTTTCCCCAAAAATAAGGCATCCCCTGAAAATAAGACGTAGTACATTTTTTTTTTTTTTCCCGAGCCCCTGTTGGGGGTAGTAGTGACTGGCCCCTTTTAAATTTTTAAAAGGGGGGGATGCCCCTAGTGAGGAGTAATGCGTGCTTGCCCGGACATGAGAAAAGTATAGAAAAGGAGTTCGTGGCCTTTTGGGGGGCAGAGACATGAGCTGTCCTGGCTGGAGCAGGGACTGTGGGGACATCATGCATAATTCACTTTGACTTCAGGGGGCTCAGGGTATAAAAAAATTAATTTTTTTTACTAGTGTAATTTTTTCATTAGCTGTTCACATCTGTATATGATTTTGACCCTTTTATTTGGACAAAAGTGTCAGTGATCATTAGTTTTACTTACCCCATGCCTTGATCCCGAGGGGTGTGTGTTGGAGGGGTTCAGCGTTCTCCATCCCACAAAGCAAGGTTTTTTTGACCCCAGCATTTGCAGTGACGCCCTTTCCCTGTCTTGCTGGCTTAAAAATAGCCTCTGCTGTCAGGCAGGGCCTGAGTTATCTGAGTGCAAGATGGGGTCTTTCACTATCTCTGGCCATTTATATTCTTTGTTCCATGTTCCTGCCTGTACTCTCTGTCTGAT
>JAODAL010060576.1:0-20823 GCA_025379985.1 Phyllomedusa bahiana | reverse complement strand
TTCAGGTTCACTTCGTTCAACTGGGGGCAGTTCTACAGCTTCAGGTTCTCACTTCCTGTTCAGGCTGTGGGCAGTTCTACTGGTTCATGCTCTCACTTCCTGTTCAGGCTGTGGGTGGTTCTACAGCATCATGCTCCCAATTCCTGTTCAGGCTGTGGGCGGTTCTACAGCATCAGTCTCCTACTTCCTGTTAAGGCTGCGGGCAGTTCTGCAGTTTTAGGCTTCCACTTCTCCTGTAGGTGGACCTATAGCAGTGACTGACATTTCAGCTCTGCTGGCTCCTTTTCCTAGCTGTGCCTGTTAGTGGGAGATGGTGATAGATGGGTTGTGAATAACAAAGCAGTTCAAGCCGAATGTATGGCTATACATGTGAGATAGCAAAGCTGTACTTATCATAAAAGGAAGCTTCAAGTGAACAAAATCTTACATTCTGCTAAGACACACTGTTATCAGCTGAACAACTCTGTTATCTTTGATGCAATGACACACCTCTGTGCTCTGCAGACCTGACAGGATGGCACTGGTCTGATCCCAGGTTGGTAACTAAATGTTATGGTAAGTTCACAGTTTTTCTCAGTCGAGTGATTGAGAAGCAGCCAGCCCACTGCTATAGCAGTAAACTAGGGAAGCTTGTGCACACGAGCAGGAGATAAGAACTGCTCTATCTCTGAAATTAAGCAAAATCAGAATAACAATGTATTTGGTTAAAATCTTTATTTTCCTTTGCCTACATGATTAAAGCCAATCAATGAGATAGGAATACCCCTTTAATTTGATATCTGGAAGGATTCCTGCACCAGATTCTTGTTGAATTTGTGCATTTATGTAGCAACCACAGGCAGAGATGCAGTGCAAGACATAAGAGAGGGACAGAGCAGCAGCCTGAGGTGGATTTCAGATGACCATTCATTCCCAAAAGACAATGCAAGAGGGTTTTCTCACTACAATGATTGGCTTTCAGCATAATGGGACAGATAATTGAAGACTTTTTCTAGATACATTGGTCAATAGATATTTCTTTAGTCATAAGATTAGAGAAATTTTATGTGCTCTAAGGTGCACTCAGATTTCTGCGGTTACCTACATACCAGGCGGACGTCTGCTATATGATAAGCTGAGAGCAGAGAGCAGGGAGTGATGGACTGAGGTCAAAACAAACTAATTATATCTAACAAGATTAGCTTCACTAAAACAAAGGTATATGTGCTGTTAGGACTGAAAAGCATAATTTTATCTGTAATCGTGTTAGAGATAACAATCAGAGTCAGAGTATGGGCTCCCTAGAAGCTACATATGCTAATCACTGCTTTAGAACCACCCACAGCCTGAGGAGAAAGAGTATGTGCAAAACTACTGAAACTCAGTTAAACAGTATGGTGAGAAAAACCCTTTGAGGTGCTTGCAACGGTTCCTTGTGGGGTGTCAAATTCAAACCAAAACTAGACACAAGCAATAGCCAATCATATATACTTCAATAGCTATAATATACTATGGTGAAATACACAGACTACACATTCTAGAGACAACACAGGGGGTTTTCTTACTACAACGATTAGCTTTCAGCACAACTGGACAGATAAATGAAGACTCTAAATACATTGGTCAATAGATCAAAACAAAGAAATTATATTTAACAAGATTAGCTTCAGTAAAAAAGGTCCTCGTGGGGGTGTCAAATTCAAATCAAAACTAGACACAAGCAATAGACAATCACATGTACCCCAATGGCGATAATATACTATAAGGACATACTTTGCTTATTTCCCATAGGGTAAATATTCTAGAGACAACACTTGCCGCTGTTACGGTGCTTGCAAAGGTTCCTCATGGGCGGTGTCAAATATAAGACTCCTCCTCTCTGTAGTTCTTACAGATAAAGACAAGCTGAAGCCAGTCATATAGTTCCCTTCTTTAGTGTAGGTGTGTGGTATGGGGGCATAGTCCGGCACCATTATGGAGACCTAATTTTGATATGAGCTCTGGGGCCCCCATCCCCTATATAGACCTTATATTGCATACATTGATATATGATACTTTCCATTTTGCTTCACTGTACAATGAAAGTCAAGCAAAGTGTTTCAAGCCTTAAAATCACAATGAAATATTTGATTTTTTGCAATTTAATATTTCGAGGAATGTGGGGGAGGGGGATTTATGGGGTGAGGGGCATGTATGGTGGTTGGTAGCGGGTGGGAATCTTTCCCCTAATCCCACGTGCAAGGGGCGTCCATCTATGACACACATACCTCCGGATAATAAAGCAAACAGAGCTGAGAGCCTTAAAAGTATGAAGTTATTGCAAGGATTACGCTGAGTCTATAGGATGTCAGAGCGCGGCTGCACCTAAGTGCGCTCTATTGACATCTCGTGCGTAGAGACGGCCGAACGTCACCTGCTCCTCGGTGAATACCTCAGACGACAGATGGGATTGGGACGCACTCTGTGTACACAAAACGGAGCTCAGTTATGACAAGAGATCTACGGCCACAAACTGACAGAAGAAGGGGATTGTGGGAGACATCGAAATTGTCAACTACGACTTCCAGGATTGAGAGGGATAGTCCCAGAGTCTCAAAACTGCCCAACAAAGCCGGGAAAGCGGCTGAATGGGGGAAATGCAACGGCTGTCATGTGTCGCTCCCTGCTCGCTCCTAGATTCCTGATGGTTTGGTTAGAGGAGAGGAGCCCTCGCTGTGGTCAGCCTATAAGGTCCATGGGATACTCCTGGCTCTTAGTAGACTGGCTCAAACTTTCTCACGGGGAAGCAGAGGAAACCCTGGTGGGTCCCTGGGCATGAAGAGCAGCTGGAAAATATGGGAACTGAGCGGGAAACGGGGGGCTTTTTTTTCGGTGGAAAGGCAGAAAAGAAGACAAAACAAGAACACATAAAAAAGCTGTAGGGGAGGGGGAGGGGGTAAGAATCTTCCCCTAGTGGGCCCCAAGAATTAATCCACTGTTGGGCTCCCCCAATTTTACTTATGGGGGCCCCCCAAAAATATTCCCCCTGTGGACTCCAAAAACTCTCCCCTGGGGACCCCAAGAACCTACTGCATGGTGGCCCCAAAATCAACTCCATGGGGGGCACAAGAATCATCTCCACGGGACCCCAAAAAAAAAAACCCCCTGGTGGGCCCCAAGAAAACAAATTAACTGGGGGACCCAAGAATATTCCACTGGTGACCCAAGAATCAACTTAACTGGGGGCCAAGAATCAAATTCACTGGGGGACCCAAGAATACTCCACTGGGGCCCCAAAAATCATTCCCCTGGTGCCCCCAAAAACAACCCACTGGGGGCCCCAAGAAAACATTCCCTGGGACCCCAAAAATCAGTCCATGGTGGCCCCAAAATCAACTTCACTGTAGCCCCAAAAATCACTCCACTGGTCAATAAAAAATCAAATCCACTGGGGCCCCCAAAAATTAGCTCATGGTGGACCCCCAAAATCTTCCCCCCGGGGGCCCCCAAAATCATCTCCACAGTGTCACCCGAATCACCCTTTACAGTTCACCAAAACTTCACTGGTGGGGCCAAAAATCAACTTCACTGGGGGGTCCAAGAATCAATCCCCTGGTGGGCCCCCCGACTCAAATTTTCCCCAAAGGGAGGCTCCAAAAATCAACTCATGGTGGGCCCCCTAAATCAATTCCCTCATTTCCCCCCAAAAAAACTCCACGTGGCCCCAAAATTTTAACTCCCTTGTGGCCCCCCAAGAAACAACTCCACTGGGGTCCAGGGAAACAACTCCAAATGGGCCCCCAAAAACAAATCCCCTGTGGGCCCCAAAATCAACCCCGGGCCCCCAAAAATAACTCATTTTGGGGCCCAAGACCCAACTAATGGGGACCCCAAAATAAAATTATTTTTGACCCAAGAAAAAAACTCACTGGTGGCCCCAAAAATCATCTTCCCCCCACCCCCCCCCCCCCCCCTCCAAATTTGGGGGGGGCCCCAAAAATCAACTCCACTGGGGAAAAAATAATACGTGGCCCAAAAATCATCTCCCTGGTGGCCCCCAAAATCCTTCCCCGTTTCCCCCAAAATCAACTCCCCGGTGGGCCCATAATCACTCCACTGGGGCCCAAAAATAACTCCCCTGGTGGCCCCAAGAACATTCCCGGTGGGCCCCCAAAATCAACTATTTTTGGCCCAAAAACCCCCCCATATGGCCCCAAAACTTACTGTGGCCAAAGAAACAACTCCTTTGGGGGGGTCTCCCCATTGCCCCAAGAATCCTCCATTTGGGGGCCCCAAGTTACTCCATGGTGGCCCCCAAAATTCCCCTCCCCAAAAAGTGGCCCCCAAAAATAACCAAAATGGGGCCCCAAATCAACCCCCTGGGGCCCCCCAAAGGTTTCCCAAAAAATCCCCCTAAAGTGGGGTAAAAAATCCAACTCAGGGGGGCCCCCTTTTTTTTTTTCAAATTTTTTGGTTTCCCCCATTTTGACTGGCCTTTGGGCCCAAAAGGGAAACCAAACTCCCCTGGGAACCCCAGGCGTCTAAATGGGCCATAATTGCCAAAAATCACTCTATTTCTCACTGTCGAGTCACCTATTCTTCAGAGCTGTGCGGCCATGACCCCCGTCGTGAGAACCCAGCTGTCACCGCCGCCACCTCTTGTTTCATATTTCTTTTGGGGACGGAGCATTGATATCTTCACAAATTTCCCAAAAAACAGAGAACTTTTTTAGAGTAAAAAGCAAAACCCAATAAAAAACCGTGAGGAATGTGGGGGTGACCAGAGGGGGGACCTTCCGGGGTTTTCACCACGGGTGTGGGGGAGGCGAAAGTGCAAAGAAACGGGTAAACTTGGGGGGCTGGTTACCCGGCTTAAACTGAATTTTAGTGGAAAAAAATGCACCTAAATTAAGAATCGGTTCTCATGGTGCATATTGGACTGTCTATGGAGCCCAGCACTTTTTACACAATTTTTTTAAATTAAAATTTGATAAATTTTTAAAAATATTGCTAACCACGCCCACTTCTCCTGCCACTTTTAAAGAGGACCTATGACCTTCCCTGACCGGTCTGTATTAGTAAAACCTTTTGGGTTCCGTGAAATAACAACCTGGAGTCCCCTTTTTTTATATTGTGTTGGGGTTCCTTTTTTTTCTTCCTGGGAAAAGTATAAGAAACTGTAAAGGGTGGACCCTTCGTTGCAAAGAGGCTGGCAGCCGATGAAAATCAGATTGAACAAGACAAACCCCCAATTGGTAACACCCAGCGGACAGATTCAGTAATACATTTCCAGGAGGGATAACAGAGGAACAGCACAAGATAGGTATAGGGGGAAAAATCTCCAAAATTTATACCTAAAGGAACAAAGGGTTTACTTAGGTCAGGAATGTTTCAGGTCCCTTTAAATAAAATTTCCAAAATTATAGAACAAACTACCTACTGGACGGCGGGGGAGGGATCCCCCCGGGCCACCCCAAACCTGGTAGTTTTAAACAGCCAGGAACGGGAAAAAGTAGCCCCCCCTTTTCACCGACCCGCCCCAAAAGGGGGGGACTTGCTGCGGGTGACCCCCAGGGGGTCCCCCCGAGTGATTGCTTGCGGTGGCGCCCAGGTCAGGAGGGAAAAATCGTATCCGGAATCGTAGGCAGGCAGGAGGTCAGGGCAGGCGGCAATGGTTCGTGGTCGTGGACAGGCAGAAAGTCAGGGCAGGCGGCAGAGGTTCGGAGTCGGGAAAACGTAGCGAGAGTCTGGTACACGATAACGCCGGAAAAACACTTTAAGGAACGCTTTCTTATGGCAGGGGCAAGTAGATCAGCAGGAAGTGAGTGGGTGAACACTTATGCGGAAAAGCGCACGGTAATTACAATTATGGCGCACTGTTACCTTTAATTCCACAGGGGATGATAGCGCGCGGCGCGATAGGAGGGCGCGCATGCGTAGGGGCGGCATGACGCATTCGCGCAGGCAGGGGGAGGAGGACAGGGTGCACGGCCTGGAGAGTGGATGGGAGGGTTTCGGGGCGCGCGGACAAGCGGGCGAGCCCGCGGAGCCCCAGTCCCCGCCGGGAACCCGTCATGGGGAATGCGGGTGCGACCCTTTACAGTACCCCCCCTTAGGCCTCCCCACCTTTTTAGGCTGCAGGAATCTGAGGATGAGGTCCTGATTCAGGATTGTTAAGATTTAGGTCCGGATCTCTCCTCGGGTCCGAAGCCCCTCTATCAAGAGGAAGAAACGGTTACCTCTGACGTCTCATAGCCAAAATGTTCTTTACCTCGAATTGTCGGGGATTCGGTACTGGGGAAGGCGTCAACTTTCTTCGCAAAAAAGGTTCAACCAGCGGCTTAAGGAGGGACTCCTGAAATGCGATGTGGATACGGAGAGATGGAGGCAACAAACGCTTGTAGTCACGGTTCAACTGCGAAGAACTTGAAGGGTCGCGGAGCGAGGGCCATTTGAGACTAGGGACTTCTGGCGCACTTATAATGAAGAGAGCCAACATTGGTCCCCAGGAGGAAAGCTGGCGGCAGGTCTCCTCATTTGTCTGACTGATATTTATACGGGCAGAGGCCCGATGTAGAGAACATACGTTCATGCAGATGGCCTTGAATCTCGAACCTGGTCGTGACATCGGGCATCGAGTCAGGAGTGTAGAGGGAGGGGGGGGGGTGCGGGATGCGCCATTGACTACAAAGCACAGGAGACGCGGCAGCTAGAGTCTCGAGGTTATACGCAAATTCAGGCCACAGGCAGCGCTCGCGTCACTTGTCCTGACGTCCGGACACAATGTGGGCTGTATTCTACCAGAAATTGGTTCAATCTCACCACCTGCCATTGGATGACGGGTGGTATGCGATGAAAAAGTCAACTTGACTTGCAGACGGGAGCATAAAGATGCACAGAATCGGGAAAACAATGAAACCGCGGTCGGAGACACATGTGAGAGGGTAGACCAGAAGCCGAAGATATGCGGAAGAAAAGATTAGCCAATTGTGGGGCAGACGGCAGGCCAGTGAGAGGCACAAAGTGGGACATTTTTGCGAAACCGGTCGTACATGACCAGTCTGACGAATTCAGAGGAGACTTGGTAGGTCTGTGACGAAGTCCATGCTATGTGCGTCCAAGGGCTCTCCGGCACCTGGCAGCGGGTCAAGAGACCCTGCGGGACCTGTGGCTTGGTACCTTGTTCGAGCCACAAGGGACACAGGCGAGAAGGTGAATGTCCTTGACATCTGTGTAGAGACGGCCACAGTAGTGCGCGAGATCAATGCATAAGACTTCGAGCTCGGGATGGCAACCACAAAGGAGCTATTGCCCCCCCATACAGAATTCTCCTGATTGCACGGCCGTAAGTCTTGACGTAGGCAATGTTTTGGAGAACCTGCGGGGCAACGTGAAACAACCGCTTAGGGGGAAATTGATGTGTTGTGACAGGGTTCTTCACCGACACGTCCGAGAACGAGAGAGGGGCAACAGCCTTTGCGTCTTTTATCTCAGCAGGCGGAAATGTATACGAAAATCAACCGAGAAAAAAAAGAGGACACCGGGCTTCGCGAGGTTAAGACGGTCTGGGCGTCTGAAGAAACAACAAATTTTTGTGGTCTGTAAGATGTTTGACTTGGATGAGAGCCCCTCAGCGATGTCGTCCACTCTTCTTAGGGCAAACTTGATGGCCAAGAGTTCCGGCCCAATGGCATAGTTAGCTCAGTCGGCGAAAAGGTATTAGAAGAAGAACCCACATGTGGAATCTTGCTTTGGAAACTATCTCTGTGTGAGGAGCCCTGCCCCACGGAGAGGCACTCCACCTCCAAAGAGAACGGTCTCTCGGAATCAGGCGGACAGACAGCGCAGTGGAGCAGGCGGTCTTTAGTCACAAACGCCCTTCTCAGACGGAGGCCCAAATCTCGGTTGCGATTATTCCTGTGAGGGCCAGATAGGAGCACAAGGGTGGAGACGAGGGAAATAAATTTCGGTAATAGTTTGCGAAGCCAGAAAGCGCTGTATTGCCGCAAGACCGACAGGACGGGGCAATTGTAGCACGCAGAGAGTTTTGCAGGGTCCATCATTAGGACTTCGCCGAGATATGTAGCGAGGAAAGGTAGGGCTGGCGATGGAATAAACATTTTCCGCTTGGTCGTACAGTCGGTTGCTGCGCAGACGTTGCAGAATGGGTCCTTGGCCGGTGACGTCTGAGATTAGGGGAGGAAAAACAGGAAGTATCTAGGTACATATGACGCAGGTGTACAGAGATACAGGAAGAATCATTGACGGTTTTGGACACCGCTGGAGCGTTACCGAGCCCAAAGGGCATTCACGGAGGTACTCAAAATGTCCCTCTGTGGAATGAATGCCGTCTCCATGTCCCCTCCCGAATTCTGAGGAGGTTACTAGGCTCCTCGCAAATCAACTTGGAGAACACTTTAGCCCTTGAGGCTCAAACAGCTTGAGATTAGTGGGAGCGGGTAGCGGATCTTACCGGTGATCTTATTTAGACCTGTAGTCTATACAGGAAGGAGGGAACCATCCTTTTCTGACGAAAGAAAAACCGGTTCGGCGGGTGATGACGGACTTCCGAATGATTCCATCTGCAGGTTTCCGAATGTAGGCAGACATGGCATGAGTCTTTGCACGGACAGGGGTTAGACCCTCCCCGGGGTGGACTGGTTCCTGGGAGGAGGTCATAGGCCAGTCGTAAGGACGATGTCGGGTGGTCAGCGATAGCTCTTTTCAGAGGAATACATCCCTATGTTGGTACATGCGGCAGGCTGGCAACGGTTGGACAAGTGGAGCAGAGAAGTGGTAGGCACGGGGTGGTACCTCCAAGAATGGCTCTGGCATCCGGTCCAACGATGGACTTCGCCTGGTCTACAATCGGAAGGTAGGGGCGTGAAGTTGCAGACAGGGAAGCCCAAGGAGGGATCGCGAGATAAGCGAGAAGAACTGGAACGATCCTTCCATCTGTAGCGCCCCACGGGAGTGCTCACGGAGGGGTTACGTATAGGAAGGGGTCATGAGGAGCTCCCCATGACGAAGATATAAGCAGCGGTTCTCAGCGGACAACAGGTAATGCGGACTGGAGTTACCAATGAGGCAAGGATGAGTTCCTGCAGACCCGAATCCAGGAAGGCAGAACTCCGGACGAAGAACCAGATCAGATGTCACCTCACTGGCTTAAAAGAACGTGGAGAGGGAAACCTGCACTTGGACTGCCTTCCTCCGGATCCTAGGTTGAGCTGGTTTCCGGACGAGGGGAGTAGGGGACGCTTCTGCGGAAATGGTCAGGGCTGGCGCGTAGAGACATAGCTTCTGGTTCGGCGATGTTGCTCCTGCTCCGATAAACGGGGCCGAGTCCACTTGCATGGGTTCCACCTAGAGCTGAGGGGACAGAATGAAGGATGTGGAAAACCGGGGCCGATGAAAACGCCGGACCGGGGGCGTGCAGTGTCTCTTTCATGACGCAGTCCTCTGCATCTCTGCCGAACTTATATCACAATCGAGTTGCTCGAGGATTAGTTCACTCAAGGAGACGACGGGACGGTCTCTTGCTGCCAAAGGTCCTTTCCCGGCTGGACAGGCCCTTTTTGAAAGTGAGCACAGAGGGCGGATCATTCCACGTGAGCTCCAAAGCCAGGGTACGGAACTGTCCGCATAGTCACCCCGAGGAGTCCCCGCAAGGTTCAAGGAGGGTTCAGAGAGGGGGCCCGGGGGCTCCTCGAAGACGGTGGGGAAATTCCCTGGAGGGGTTGTGATCGCAGTAACGTGTTCTGCCCCAAGGGGGGGGTTGACCAAGCGGGGCCTTGTGTAGGCTCACACGAAGGCCCCCTTTTAACCTCTCCGGGGGAAAATGATCGCCATCGTTTATGTGCACGAGCATGGGTAATAAAACCCCGGCAAAGCTGGGATCCCGGAAAAAGTGAGGGGAAAGGGGACCCGAAGTTTGGGCCCCAGGTGCCAATGAAACGGCGCATAGACGAGTCACCGCGGGGGGGGTGGGGGGACTGTTGGGGTGCGAGGAGTGAGCTCATGGCGGGAGCGGGCCCCAAATGCTGGTTTTGTGGATTTGTGCGACTGTGGGAACCAAGTGTAAGATCCACGATGCTTGGAGGGGCACCTTTGGGCGGGACCCATGGCTGGATCTAACTGTGACGGTGGGTAGGGGATGGGACCACCGCAAGCGATGATAGAAACCCACCCCGGGGAAGGAATCAAATACCCCCGGTTTTTCCCAGAGCCCGCCGAAAAGAGGATGGACTTGCTGCGGCGTGAGGTACCAGGTACCCCCCTGCGTGCTTGCGCGGTGGGGGCCGGGGGCAGGGGTACGAATGTAGTCGCAAATGTAGTCGGGGAAAAGGAGAAGGTCGGGAGGCGGAAGGTTCGGGGGGGAAAGTGCGAGGGGTTTGGTAAAGGGTAAAGAGGAATAATTTAAGGAAGTTTTCCCTCTAGGGCTGGGGGCAAGGTAGATCCAGCGGGAAGGACGTGGGTGAAAAAATTATATGGAACAGGCCCGGAAATTACCCAATTCCCGGGCCCACTGTCCTTTAAATTCCGGGGGCAAGCGGCGAAAAGGGGGGGCGGGCTGCGCATTACCCGGCGGGGGATGGGGGGAGGGGGAGCAGGCGGTGAGTGGATGGGACGGGTGGCGCGCGGGGGGGCCGTGGGGCCCCGGGCCCCCCACCCAGCGGGGACCGTCAGGGGAAGGGGTGGACCGGGGTTTGGGGCAAGGGACCGGGGAAAACCTTTAACCCCTAAATAATTTGTGTTTTCGTGACCAAAAACTGTTGAAAGGGGATTCTTTTTCACTAAATGGGCAGAAAAAAGGGAAAAAACTTTAGGTAGAAAAATTCTGTGTAGAAATAAAGAAGTGCACAAAATAAAAGTGTTAGTGCGTTGTAAGGAAAAATAGTATTAAAAAAATTTGGATAAAAAATTGACGAAAATGACCATAATTATATTGTTGTGTGTTTTTCAAATTAGGGTGAATTTTAAGGCAATTGGACACAAAAACTGTGTGCAAAGCGGGGGAAATATGTGTGATGTGTGTTTGTCCACAGCGTCGGCCAGCCCCATCCCCTGTATAAGCTCCCGCAAGAAGTGACTGTGGTTCTTTTGCGGCTTCAAAAGCATGAGAAAACGGGGTAATATTTCACACACAATGTGCTTTATTTTACGTATTTGGGGGCGAGCCAGGGAGGTTTCGCACAATTCAACGCAAAGTCGCCCCGCAAAATAGAGAGGGAAGGGGAAATGGACATTTATCTTTTTTTCAACTGTATTAATATGAAGCGTGTAGATGGGGTGTCGCGGGCCCAAGGTGGAGTTGATTAGGGGCCCCCAGTTTTAGTGTTTTGGGGCCCAGGGGGTTTTTTCAGTTATTTTAGGCGCCCCTTTCAGCTATGGAAAATGATATAGTGCTCCTTATCGATTTTTTTTTGCCCCTCTTTTTGCCCCTTTCTGGGATTTTTTTGCGTTAAAAAAAATTCTTTCAAAAAAATTGGGAGAGGTGTTGGGAAGGGAAAAGTAAGGAAGAAGGGAAAGGACCCTTTTTTCCCAAACCCAAAACTCCCTCTTCAGGGCCCCGAAAATAAAAACAAATTAAATTTCCCTTGGTATAAGTCCGGCTTCCGATCCATCAGGCAGTGTCCTTTTTTTCGGGGGTGCAAAGCAGACTAGGAACGCTAAGCTATTTGGTGGGTGCCCCTCTTCACCCTTTTGGAGGAGCGTCCTTGATTTATGAAAAAGGTTTTGAATAAGGAATGGGCCCCTTTTTTTTCTCTTTGACATCCCCTCATCATTCCTCAAAACCCCTGTCTGCGTTTTTGATTTGGCAGCAAAACTAGTAATTCCCCGCTTATGGCTGTCCACCTCTAGCCCGTCGGTGTCTTCCTGGCTCAGGGAAATCCACACGCTGCAACGTATGGAGGAATTCCATGCTGATTCACTTTCACAAACTACGAAGCACCTACGGACCTGGGATGAGTGGTTTATCTTCTGTCGGACGGATCGTTATCGCTCCGCTGGTTGGGGTGTACCTGTGGGTGGGCTTGTCAATTAGATGCAGTTGATCTGGGAGCGGACTATGGGGTGGGCGGGGATCGGCTGGAGACCCTTTTTTCTTTTCTTTTTTCTTGTTCCTTTTTTTTTTTTTCTCTTTAGTAGTCCTGAAGTTAGGATTGCAACTGTTCAACAACTATGTTGTGTCAGTTTTGGTTGACGCTACGAAAGAGGTCCTACGTGACCCATGTCTGTAAAATATGCAGTCACAGCCTTGTTCTATTTGTACATGAACCATTAGCTGATAATGCTTTGATTAGGATATGTCACTGTATCTTTGTTGCTCTATCTTTACAGCTAACACTAGTATGCGTTCTTACTATTTGAAAACTATCTTATACTTTGTAACATTGATTGCAGCTTAATTTGTATGTTAATAGAATGTTTCCCAATGCTGATTGAAACTGTTTATCTTTCAATAAAACCAATTTTTTGAATTTTAAAAAAAAAACAACTTCAGGTCTGCCAATGCTCAGGGGCGCACCGGGGTCTTCCCCTATTCCCCTGTGGGCCTGTCCGAGCCTGTATGTAAGGGAGGATAAAAAGCAATAATGTAAAAACAGGACCTTCACAGGAAACTTTCCTCTGCTTCCCTTTTCAGCTCCTACCAACCGTTCTCCAAGACTTCCCCCGTGCTTCACCACACTCTGGAACTCTATGCCCAACACATCGACTTCCCCACTTTCACCAGCTTCAAAAGCAACCTGAAAACCCATCTCTTCAGGCTTGCCTATAATCCTTCAATAATCTTGTCACTACTTCCTACACAGACATGTCTGCCCTCACCTCCTGTCTCTTTCCCCCTCTTGTAGATTGTAAGCCTCGCGGGTGGGTCCTCTCTCCCTCTGTCGTGCCAATTGTCATTACCCCTTATCACTGTACTCGTTTGACTTATGTAATGTTTTTGTAACCCCCTCGAAAGTACGCGCCTGGAATCAATGGCGCTTTAAAATAAATAATAATAATAATAATAATAAAAAAAGAATTAATATAAAATAATTAAGAATCTACATGCATAATATAATAATTCTGAAAAATATTTGAAATATTACAATAACTATAATAATAATTTACAATAAAATAATGTAATAATAACAACTATATTATAAAATAAATTAAAAAATAAATATTAAATTTAAAAAAAATATTCAAATATTAGAATAATATAGAAAAAAAATTTCCCCATAAGAAAAATAAATAAATAATAAACAATTTAAACCATATTTTTATTTATATTAATTTTGTAGTACTAAAAAAAATAACAACTGCAACACTAAAAAATAAAAAAAAATTAACAAAAATAAATAAAAATTATTATTAATAATAATAAAAAATTTAAAAAAACAAAAAAAATATAAAAAATGAAAAAAAAAATAAATCAAAAAAATAAAGCGTAAAAAATATAAAAACATATTTAATTTATGAATAATAATAACAATAATAATAACAGCAATAATATAAAATATAAAGGAAAAAATAAATACCACAAAAAAATCTGAAAAAAATATAAACATGTTGTATTATACAGAATGTTAATTATATAGAATAATAATAATATTAATAATTATAGCAACAATATAAAATAAATGAAACATAAAAATTATAAATATATTTCTAAAAATAAAGAAAAATTTTTTTATATTATTATTTTTATTATTTTTTTTTTATATTGGGCGATTTGGTTTCCAGGCGTGTACATTCGGGTTAAAGAAAAATATAATAACTATATAGAATAATAACCACATAAAAAAGATACATTGATTCTAAAACAGAATAAAACCTATTCTACTGTTAATAATAACTTTGATAAAAAGGATAGATATAGCATTTTAAATAATAATCACAAATTTGTGCAATTTTATCGTTGCTGAGAATATTTTTATGTATTATTTTGATGTTTTTGTCCTATTTTGCAGGATTACATATGTTTTCAGACCTTTGATATTTGCGTTTTGCTCTTGTGTCTTGAGACAACCCCCCAAATTTCTTCAGTTAGTTCCCAATCGTAGGGAACGGGCCCGGGAAAATAACCTTGGGCCCATGGTCATCTTCCCATTGGGCACTGGTTGATGTCTCTATGCAACTTTTTTTTTTTCCAATTTGTGTGACAGGAAAGAGGGGCTACAATCACGAAACTGAGGGTGCCCCCTTAATGCTCAGGATATGACTAACTAATTTAATTAAAAGGTTTGATTGATGAAAAGACGAAAAAAGCGCGGCCCCGGCCCGGGAAAACAAAAATAATGAAAAAAGATGCTATATCTGTTTTGTTGCTGGTGATCCCAAATGGACGAGGGTTAAGGCAACCCCAAAAGATGGAGCAATTACTGTCAGGATCAGGGTGCCGTGCGGCTGGAACATGCACCGGTATCTCCAGCGTAGCGAGTATTAATATCTCATCCTCAGTTCCCGGGCAAATATAATTAGTCATTTTATTTGTGGTTCAAAAATCCCATTTCTCAAATATTCTAAGTAAATAGGGACAAATTAATATATTTTTAGTAAAAATTTTCGAATTTCATGTTTTATTTGGGGTTTTGAGATTTGTGGTATTTTTTTTAATGTTTTTGTTTTTTATATATCAGGTTGGATGGGATGCTTAGGGCAACCCGGGGGAGTTGACTTAGGGGCCCCCAAATTGGCTGTTTCAGGGCCCCCCGGTGGGTTTATTTTTTGGGGCCACCCGTTGAGCTGTTTCGGGGCACCGGTGGAGTTTTTTTTTAGGGGCCCCCCCTACGCTACTGTAAATG
The DNA here is from genome assembly GCA_025379985.1 of Phyllomedusa bahiana. Taxonomy (NCBI): domain Eukaryota; kingdom Metazoa; phylum Chordata; class Amphibia; order Anura; family Hylidae; genus Phyllomedusa; species Phyllomedusa bahiana. The sequence continues at coordinate 6,067 of JAODAL010060576.1, read as the reverse complement.
ACTGTACTGCCCCCTTTTATTTCCTCTTTTCCCCTTTCTGTTTTTTTTTCCTCTTCTGAGGATGTTAAGAAATTTAAAGACACTCCGTTACCTGATCAGGGGATGGGGTTTCCCTATTCCCTGTCCCCAGTTCGGGTGTATTTAAATAGAAGATGTGTTACCTATGAAATGACTTCATGTCCCCAGGTACAAACAGACATGTTTGACCAGGTTTATAACATTATATTATAGACTGGGAAAAGGAGGATGGAGGTAGAGGGCCCCAAAAGCAAAAAGGCGCCTTGTTATATTGCTGGATAGAAGGATCTGGTCTTTTCACATGGAGTGGAAGGCAGGGGCCGAAATCCATTGTCAGTGCAGTATAGGACCCCCAAATTATGCAAATTAAAGAGTCCATGTTTTTAGCTCCCCCCCCTTGCTATCCTTTTTTTTGATTGTAGGATTCAATCCATCCAAACCCAAGATTGCCCATGCTTGTTGGCTCCACCATTTCCAATTTTATGAATTGTAAAACCCAAATCCAAAATGAATTTTCCTATTGTTGGTACCATTTTTATCCTTTTTAGGATACCCAAAGAATGGCCTGACCCCTTTCCGAGTAAAAAACCCCCAACCCATCCAAACCTACAGAGTTTCTTGCTTGTTTCTCCCCCATTACCTATTCTTTTATCAGTTGTAGGATCCCCCACCCAAAATCATTAAAGTGTTTTGGCCCCCCTCTCCCACTTTCACGAATTGTAAAAACCCAACCATCTAAACACTAGAGATCTCCATGCTTGTTAGCTCCACCATCTTCCTATCTCTTTTATGAGTTGTGAGACTCAATCAATCCAAACTCAGGTTTGTCCATGCTTGTTGTCTCCACCATCTTCCCATCTCCTTCACAAATTGTAGAACCCCAACCATCCAAACACTAGAGAGCTCCATGCTTTTTGCCCACCATTGCCTTCTCTTTCAGAGTAAAAACCCCTAACCACCAACATAGAAAGTTTCATGTTACTCCCCTTCCCTATTTCTTTTATGAGTTGTAGGACTTAATCCATCAAAACCAAGGGGCCCCCCATGCTTTTGATCTACCATCTTCTTCTCTTTGAGGGGTTGTGGCTCATTAAAAAAACCCCTTAGAGCCCTGTTTTGGCTCCCCTTTCCCCCCCATTTTTTCAAATTGTAGAATATAAAATTTAAAACATAGAAGTTAGTTTTGGCTCCAATTCCTATTTTTCTTTAAATTTTGAACCCCAAACCCATTAAACACTAAAAAAGCCCATCTTTTTGGGTTTCCCCTCGGATCTTTTCAGAGAAAAGAACCCCCAAACATAAAAACTAGGGGGGGGCTCCATGTTTGTTAGCTTCACCATCTCCCTTTTCCCTTTTATATTTTGGGGTTTCAATCCATAAAAAACCAGATTGCCCAGTTTTTTGGTCCCATTTCCATCTTTTAAAAGAATTGTAAAAACCCAACTCAAAACCTAGACGTTCTATGCTTGTTGGCTCCACCATCTTCCTATCTCTTTCATGAATCATAGAACCCCAACCATCTAAACACTAGAAAACTCCATGATTCTTGGTTCACCATCTGCTTATCTCTTTCACAAGTCAAAAACCCCCCAACCTGAAAAACTAGAGCCCCTGTTTTTTAGCTTCCCCATCTCCCTATTCTTTTATGATTTTGTTGACTGTCCACCCCAAACCCAATAGAGCCATGTTTTTTGGCTCCCCATCTTTACTTTCAGGGTCCATTAACCCCAACCCCCAAAACACTGGGCTCCAGGGTTGGAGGCTCCCCCCCCATCGCATTTTTCATGAGTATAAACCCCCCCCCCACCCAAAAACCTATAAAGTCTTGCATGTTAGTCCCCCATCTCCCATTCTTGTATGAGTTGTAGGACTCAATCCATTCAAACCCAAGATTGCTCATGCTTGTTGGTTCCACCATCTTCTTATCTCTTTCACGAATTGTAGAACCCCAACCATCCAAACACTAGAGAGCTTCATGCTTGTTTGCTCCACCATCTACCTATCTCTTTTATCAGTTGTAGGACTCATCAACCAAAACCCCTGGGGGTCTCCTTGCCCCTTCACCATTTTTTCCATTCTTTACGAGTCTTTAAACCCAACCATCCAAATTATAAAGCTTATGCTTTTAGCCCCACCCATTCCCTATCTCTTTTAAAATTTTGGATCAACCCCATTCAAACCCAAGATTGCTCATGCTTGTTGGTTCCACCATCTTCCTATCTCTTTCACAAATTGTAGAACCCCAAACCCCAAAACTAGGGCTTTGATTGTTGGGTTCCCATCTGTTATCTTTTCACGAGTCAAAGGACCCAAATACCAAACCTAAGGTCCATGTTGTTCCCTCCCCTTGTCTAATTTGGGATAGCCAAGATGGCCGCCCCTTGGCCCAAAATTGATCAACCACCCAAGTTTGGGGGGGACCGTGCTTGATGGCCCACAATTTCCTATTTTTTGAGGAGGTTTTTCCCTTAGATTTTGATCACTGCTAAACCGCCAAAGACAGGAAAAGTCTTGTTTTTTTGTTCCTATGTCGTTCTGTTTTAGGATTTTTTCCTTAAATATTCCAGTCTTGAAGAGGGCAGGAAACCCTCAAAGGAAGGGAAATTGGACGACCTAAAATTGTCCTTGTGCAGCCCTGAATCTTGTGAGTACTCATGGTCAAAGTTTTACATGGTCCAAGCCACGTTTGGAGACCATGAGCCTTCTTGATGTTTTAAAGGGCATGCTACGATAAGAAGAATAAGGCAACTTCATTCCAAAACAGCGCCACACCTCCCCACAGGTTGGTTGTGGTATTGCGTCTCTTCCCCATTTACTATGGAACCAGGTTGCAATGCAACACAAAAAAAAAACGGGTTTGGGGTTTTTCTGTTTTTAAGCAAAGTAGCCATGGGGGGCCTTTTTGATTGGGTTTGAATGGTTTAAACCTGGAATTTAAAATTAGAGGCAAGTGTGGCCTAAACACCCCCGTCTTATTTACAGTAATAGTTTTTTCCAAATCAACCAGAAAAATTACTGCCCCCCACATTGTTTAGCAAGTGCCCCCTCCCCCCGTACCCCGCCCCCAGACAGTTCAGATGCCCCCAGTGGAATTCACTGTCCCTTGCTGGACCCCGGGGGCCCTACATTGTCCATTCTTCCCATTGGGTTTTTGGAGAGAGACGAAAAAATTTTATTCCGTGAGCAAAAAGAAACCCCAAACCCATCCAAAAAGCCAGTCTGCGACTACACAGCGTGTGCGGGGGTTATAAGAGGCCCGGGGAGCCCCAGTGGGGGAGCGAAAATAAAGGATGTTTTCCCTTTCCAGGAAAATTAACCCCTTCCGGTTTCTGCCCCCGGGGTCCTACAGTCCTTTGGTTCCCAAAACAGAAAATTGTGGGTTAAAATTCCCTGAGTTATAAACCTAGAGCAGATGGCGACTGCTGGCATTGGATGAGAGGTGATTCCCTCCGATGCCGCATGGAGTAGAAGCAGAGATGTGGTGAGTTGTAGTAGGGTAGGGTGCAAATTTAAAAGTAGCCCGAAGGCGAAGGGGTTTTGCACAGGCCGGACGGCCCCTGGGGGGGTAGGGGAAAAAAAGGGGGGCCCGAGATGGAAGACCTGGAGTTGTTTTTTAACTAGATATACATCCTCGGAAGAAGCAAAAAAGCAAGAGGCAGAGTATAAGAGGGATATACAGTCATGTACAGCAGCTGTAGGGTGAGCCCCTAAAATAAACTTCACCTAGGCCCAAAACAGTAAAAATGGGGGGCCCCCAGAATTCCAATGCACCTTGGGTCTAGGCACCCCAAAACCCAAAAACTGGGTGTGCGAAAATTCCCAGTGATAGTGAAGTTATGAGCCCCAGAAGACGTCAGTCCCATTGTGATTGCACTTGAACATTGAAACCCCGTTTCCCCCAAATAAGACGGGTCTTATATTAATTTTTGCTCCTAAGGAGAGCAAGATTTTTTTAGGGGATTTTTTTTTTAGAAAGAATTAATTTATTTTTGAACAAAAAAAATAACATTTATTAATTACTGTATTGATTTATCACAAAATAGTAAGACCCAGCTTGAAAAAAGCATAAAAAAATGCATATGTTGATTTTGGGGAAAAAAGGGTTGTAATATAATAGGGCAGTAACTAAAGAGCAAAAGCCACCCCCCTTATGGAGAAAAAAACCCGAAGATTAAAAAAAAAAATGACGTTTGGGGAAAGACCGTTTAAACACGATGCGGAAAAGCCCCCAGTAAATCAAAATGTTAATATGGTGTTTTATCAGTATTTTGGAATTTGTGCGTTCTCCCCTAGTATTACACTAGTGTGACTGGTGTGAACTTGTACTTATTCAAAAAGCCATAATATAATAATAATAATCTTTATTTTTATAGCGCCAACATATTCCCAACACTTTACAATAAGAGGAATAGACAGACAAACCGAAATTTCATTTTTAAAAAAAATACTGACAAATGAGACACGAGGTGTGAGGCCCCGCCCAAGACTTAAATCTTTAGGTGTATGGGTGCAACAAAGGGGGAAATGCTTGGGTTTCAATGGCCAGCCTGTGACAAAATATAGGGGGGGTTTAAAAATAACAAAAGGGGTTACCTGCCCCCCCACCGTAAATTTATACGATAAGGTGTGGGGGCCGAAGTGAGGAAGTGTGAATGTGTGACGAAATTTTGGGGGGTAACAAATTTGGGATTTGGTCGCTTGTCAAGAAGGTGAGTTTTAGAGCGCACTTTAAAAAATTGGGGTTGGAGTGTCCTGATCACAGGGGGGAACATGTTTCCCGAGAAAATGGTGCAAACTTTAAAAACTTTGGGACGGCAGGGAGGTTCGGATGAGTGAGGTGTGTAGTCTTAGTCAGTGGGGCGTAGGGAAAGGGGGGAGGGGGGTAGACAGGATAAGGGGGGAGGGGGGGGTGCGCACTGTGGAGAGCCGGATAGGGGGTTGCAGAGATAAGGGAGGGATGTAGGGGGTGCTCTGTGGAAATAGGTAGGGTGAGCAGAGATGAGGGGGGGATGTATGGGGGGCAGGCTGTGGGAGCCTTAAGGTGAGGTGATGAGTTTATATTGTTCCTGTATGATAGGCAGCCAGTGGGGAGGGTGAACAGGGGAGAGGCTCAGTATGAGTGGAAAAAAACAAGCCGGCTGCCATTTGGACAGATTGGAGAGGGGGAGTTTACAGGAGAAGCCAACAAGGGGGAAAATTATACACCCCCTGAAAATTTCCAGTAATTTTGGGAAACAATCTTCCCCTTAAAAAAAAGAAAAAAACTGGTTTAATGGTGGGCTATAAAAAGGGCATCTTGCAAGGTGCCCACAGAAAAACCCCATGAATGAAAAAAATAAAAGAGCTTTTCAAGCCCTTTGCAACCTTTTTGTGCAAGAAAAAACAAAAAAAAAATGTAACAAATTTATTTTTTGGGGGGTTTGTATCCATTGTTGTACAATTGGGGGGGGTTTCCCCAGCCTTCTTTTGATGTGGTTTTGGTCGTGTTTCAGACCAAAACCCCCCAAAAAACGTATTTGACAATGAAAAAGTTTGATTTGATTCTTAATGTAAAAAATGATCACGTTTTGACGAGTGCGTCTTTTGATCCGTTTTAAAAGAGTTGAGAACAATTGTTGGGCAAAAACGCGCGGGCCCTTTTTAAAACTATTGGGAGCATCCCTTTCTGAGCCCAAACACTCCCCAAAACGCAGCGCGCTTTGGGAAGTTTGGTCCTTTTTGCGGGCTTTTTATTCATTTTTAGATTGTAAAACGCCGTTGAAATCCCTCACCCCGGGGGCTTAATATGTCTTGTTTGGTTTTAATATTGCTTTGACCAAAATTTTGATAAAATTGGGGTTTGGCCGGCCAAATAAATTTTTTTCTATGGCTTTTGTATTTTAAATTATCTTAACCATCATGTAGCCTAACCTAAGGCAGGATTAGGAAGCAAAAAAAAAAAGTAAGGGGGGCACAATGTGAAAGTATTTAAATGAATCAGATTCTGAGGAAAGGCTAGTGTAGGATTAAAGGTAAAATCTTATCAGTGTGTTTTTCTTTTTGAAGGTCC
>JAODAL010060575.1:0-20823 GCA_025379985.1 Phyllomedusa bahiana | reverse complement strand
TTGATGAAATTAAAAATTACTGGCCCCACCTAAAATCTGTACTTGGCCCATCCCCAATAAAACAAACTTTCTCTTTGATAGAAATTACTGACCCGGAAAAAAACCTATTTATTTCCTCTGCCTTCTTTTGGTCCCCAAATTTAACCAGCTCCCCCCCCCCCCCAAAGGTTTTTTTTTAAAGGGCCCTTTTCTTGCATGATTTTGGGCCCTTTTTGGTTTATTTAAAGAATTTTTGGGGTTAGTTTGCTGCCCTTGGGATAAACCTGCCTCTCATTTTTTAATTTTAGCTGCTTTTATCACTTTTTTACAGTTTTTATTTAAGCTCTCTTTTTTTTTTCAAAGGCAAATGCTGCCCCTCTGACTTAATTTTTTAAATGCATTTTTTTTTTAAAGGTTTATTGCCCTTTCTAAACAGAAGGGGGGGAAAACCCAATTTTGGGGTTTTTGTTTTTTCGCTTTTTACTTTTTTCCTTTGGAAATTTTATTTTCCCAATTTAAATTTTCCCCAAAAGTATTTTTTAAAGTTCCCCCAAATTTGGCTTCTTTTTTCCACTATTTGCTAATAGCTGTTCCCATTTCTGGGGTCCGGGATTGACCCCTCAATGGGGGGAAAAATTTTGGGCCCTTTTAAAATTTAAAATGTTTTTGCCTTCACGCTCTGTTTTTTTTTTCCCCATTTTACCCTTTTAAAATGAATTATATTGTGGTCCTTTTAAACCAAGATTTTAAAAACCCCGTGACCGATTCGAAAAAAGTTTGTTTTGGGTTAAAAATATTACCAGACCCCAAACAGGATCCTTCTAGGGGGTTCCTAAAAAAAATCCCCCAAAAAGGGTTTCCTCTAACGGTTAAAGGGAATTTCCCCTTCAATTTTCGATGATGCGGGAAACCTTTTGGCCCCCAGTAAATTTGTTTGGGAAAAATTTAAAGTCCCCCAATTTTTTTCCCTTGAAACCTGCCTGGCTGCCCCCCACCATTTGATTATCCCATCTGTTCTTTTTTCCCCTCGTGATGTTCAGGGGTCTATAGATTAAAACCAAAAAAATAATATTTTTGCTTTTAATCCCCCCTTGGTTTTCCACCCACAGTGTTTCCACACCCTTTAAAGCTACTCCGCCTGTTTTTCCTTTTTCACTTTTGCCTTCTTATCATCCTTACATCCCAGACCCACTCTCTCCTCTCCTGTTCGCTTGTCTTTAAAAAATTTGTTTAAAAAAACCTTAAAGGTTGCCCTCCCAATAATGCGGGGAGTCCAGCCTTTTTTTCGGGCAATCCCTTCCCCCAAACAATCAGCTCCTCTAAAACTAGCGCTTCGTTCCCCCTTTTTGGGTTAAAAGACTTCTGGCCATTTTGGAATAGTTTTTTTAAGTTCCCTTTCCAGTTTTACCCTTTCCGTAAACGGTTTGGGTTTGAAATCTAACATTTTAAATTGGGAGGGCTTGGGATTTTCATTCCCCGTTCATTAGCAGAAATGGGATTAAACGTTCCCTGTTCAGAGACGGCATTGTTTAAAACCCTCCCCCTCGGGAGATGGCATGGGTTTTTTACATTACCCTTTCAGATGATGGTTTGGGATTATACTTTATCCCCTTTAGGGGGGCCAGCATGTGATTATTTATAACACAAATTAGTAGTTGGCTTGAGATTACATGGGATTTTGTGGGAAAATATATCTTCAATGTGGTTTGAAACAAGGATTCCTTTTTTCCACTCCCCCCTTTTTTTTCTTTATTGTCCTCCCCCCTCTTTCCTAGTTTAAATATTTCCCCGCACCCCCCTTCAAAAATTCTTTCCCCCAACAGCAAAACCCCTTCCATTCGGTTTGAAAATTTATTTTGTAGAAAACAGATTGCCCCCCCAATAAAAAAATCAGCCCAGGGGGTTTAAAAAAAACCCCAAAAACCCCTCTGTCCTACACCAAGACTTCAGCCTTGCATTGAATCTTGGCCCCCGCTGATTTTCCCTGAGTAGCGCAGGGAACCGGCAGTTTTCCAGAGAAAAAAACCTTGGGGGTTTCCTTCCCTTAGCTTTGGGGCCTTTAGTTTTTTAAAAAATTATTTTTTTGGACCCTCCCCCTTAAGTGTATTTCTTTCATAGGTTCCTATAGGGAACAAACGCTGGGTCATCCCCAGCCCTTTCCCGGGTAATTTAATCCCCCCGGGAAAAACCCCAAAATTTTCCCAAAACCCTGGAACCGGGGGGACAGAAAAACCAATTGGTGGGGGGGGGCCCTGGCGACAAAAGGTATTCTACCCCGTTTCCTGATTATAAAACCCCCTAAATATTTAAATGTTTTTCTTCCCTGTATTCCCACCCCCCCTACTACAAATTTGGGGCTGTTTTGGGGGCTGTGGGGAAAAAGCGTGTCCACAAAGGGGCTCCCATTTTGAGATGTTCCCCAGCATTTTCACCCAATTGGAATTTTGTAGGAATTCAGGGGAAAATTTTGGGTTTTCCTTTTTTTGGGTTCCCCCCTAAATTTCCCCTGTCTACTTTAAAACCCTTTTTCCCAAGGCTCCTCCTGTTGATCCAATACTCCACCCCCGGAATTTTTTAACCCCACTAACTGTTTGTCCAAGAGTAGCAAACTTTCTTTCATTGTCAATCGCGTCAGTGTAATTTTGCCCCTCTAGGTCAAAAAATGCGGGAAACCCACATACCCAACCCTGCTCAAATTGTACAGCGGTATTCCCCTGGGATTTTCTTGTCAGAGTGCATAATATGGCAGAATTTGTCCCAACTGGGGGAAATTCCGGGGAAGTCCCCAAAATTACCCCGGTTGAAAACAGAAAATTGAAGGGGAAAAAAAGTTAAATTGGGGAAGTTTTGAAATTTTAAAATGGGGGTTTTTTTTCTTACGTTTTTCTCACTGTTTTTAACCCCCGGTTTGTTAATCAGCACTCTGTTTTCTCAAGCACTCAGTTTGAGCCAAGCAATGGACCCAACCAATGGGGAGGCGGAAAAGAGGGCCCCTGATTCACGGAAATTTCAATGGCCCCAAAAAAGGTTAGGGAAAAGCCCAGGAAAAAAATTCTTTTCTTCCTAAAGGGTTGTTTGTTTTTTAATTTAAAAAAGGGTTTTGTTAAATTTGTTTTTTTTTTTTTTTTTTTTTTAAATTTGCCGGATTCTCCCGGGGCCTTTTTGGGGGTCCTTTCCCCCGGGTCTTAAACTAGTTCAAAAATAAAGGCCCTTTTTGCTTATGCAAATGCTTTTTTTCAAAACCCTTTAAAAACCAAAAATACTAAAACCAAAATTCTAAAACTGTTTAAAGGTTTTTTTTATTACTTGGGTATTGGTTGTTTTTGGTAGGTCCTTTAAAAGGCTTGGAAAAAATTAAAACCTTTAAAAAACACTTTCCCAAACCCAAATTTTCCCCCCCCAAGCAAATTGCTGCCCCTACCCAAAAAAAAGAAAAGGGAACCCCACAAAAAAAAAGGAACAAAATTTGCCTTTAAAAAAAATTCCTATAAATTCCAAGTTTCCATTTGTAAATTAAGTTGATTAAGGGGAAAATGGTTGTTTTTGCAAAAGCCCCCCCAAAAAGGGCCCCTGGCCCTATTCTAAACCTGGACGACTTTCCCTAAACCCAAAATGTCCCTTTCAGCTCTGCTAAAAACCCCAAAACCCAAAAAAAAGCAAAACCCCCAAAACCCAAAAAAAAAAATAACAATAAAAAAATAGACCCAAATAAAAAAAGTGTACCAAAAGGGCCTTGGGCAAAAAAACAAAAAACCCCAAAACAGAGAAAAATTTTTGCAGAAAAGGGTTTAAAAGTGGGACAGTCCAAAAGAGTTGTTTTTTTGGGAATTTGTTCCCATTGCCCCCCAAACCCTTCAATTGAATTAAAAAAATACTGCAAAGAGAAAATTGATAAAAATTGGCCCGGGAAAGGTTTTTCCCTTGCCTTTAAAAAGGGCCCAATTGTAGTCAATGGCCCCCCTTTTTTTCAAAGCATTTGTTTTTAAATTTTGACGTTGGTTTCCCCTCCAAAAAAAAAACTTAAAAAATAAAAACATTGGGGGCCCAAAAACCCTTGTGTTTTGACCCCAAATTTGTAAAAGTAAAAGGAAAAACCCCCCTTTAAAGGGGTTAAAAATTAGATTTACAGCAGGTTTTTTGGGTTTTTGCCCTTTAAATTTTGTCTTCAATTTCCCCATAAATTTTCAAAAATTTTCCCCCTTTAAACCAATTTTCCAAATTCACCTTTAAATTGGAAAAATTCCCCCAATTTTTTTAATTGGGGGTTTTTTCTTTAGTTTTTAATAAAAAGTTTAAAATTGTTTTTTAAACTATTTTGGTTGACAAATTAACGGGGTTAAAGGATTTTCAAGTTTTAAAAATTCTTTAAGCTTTTAAGGACCAGTTTTAAAAGGGGGGTATAAAAAACCCGGAAAAGTTTAAACTTAATTTTTAATAATGCCCCGGTTTTGTGAAAAGAACGGGGAAAATAGTGAAAACCCACAAGAAACCCAAGTTTTTTGCTTTTTTTTTCTCCCCAAAATTAGTAAAAAAAAAGTTCCCAAAACCCTTTTGGTCCCTTTACCCTGAAAGGGGGTTTTAATGTTTTAAACCAAAAAAGTTTGCCAAGGAAAACCCCAATCTGGCTTTTCCTTCGGGAAATTTGAAAAGGCCAGAAAAATTCTCCCCAATTTTTTCCCCCGTATTTGACCCCCCTTTTTTGGTTTAAATTTCCAATTTTTCTTTATGTCAAACAAAAAATTTTAATGCCCCCCAATTGTGTCCCCTTAAAAATAAAAAAAATTTTTTTTGTTTTTTCCCCGGGTAAACGTAATTGTTGCCTTTGACAGATTTTCTTTGCCCTTTTTGGTCCATTTTTTTAATAAAAATTTTTTGTGTAAACACTTACCAAAATCAACCCCAACCTCTTTATGCCCCTTTAAAAAAATAATATTTTATTTGGGGTTTTTGCCCCTTTTAAGGGCCCAATTTTTTTTTTATTTTTTTGGGTTTAAAAAGGGGAAAGTTAATATTTTTTTTTTTAATTTTTAAATTTCAATTTAAAATTTTTCCCTTTTTTCTGACCCAATCCAAATAGAACGAAAAAACACAAAAAAAATTTTTTAAAAAAGGGCCCTTTTTGGCCCCAAAAATTTTGGGAAAATTTTGGGCCCCTTAAATTTTTTTGGGGTTTTTGCCCCCAAAAAGAGGTAAAAAATTTTTCCCTTTTTACCCCCTTTTTTGCTCTGGAAAAAAAAAAGAGAAGGGGTTTAAAAAAAAAACCCTTAAACGTCCTGCAGGGGGGAAAAAGGGGGGGTTTTGTGGCCGCAGGTGGAACGGGGTCCCGTTTTTAAGGGCCCCAAAAACTCAAAATAAAAATTTTTAAAAACAACCAAAAGTGGTTTCTCTATAGTATGGGAAAGGTCTATACAGCAGACGCCTCAAACATTTGAAATTTTTCTCCCCCCCCTTAAAAACCCTTTTTTCTTTGTTCCTTTCATAAGAAAAAAGTGCAAACCCCCAAGCACGGCCGGGAAAAAAGGTCCTTGTAGTGCCCCGGGGTCGTGTCTAATTTTAAAATTTCAGGAAAAAAGAGATTGTTTAAAGGGCTGTAACTCTCAGAGGTTCACTTATTGTAATCACCTTTTTTAAAAAAGTGTTTAAAATTCCCCCATTTTGGGGATAACGTAAAAATTTTACTTTGTGGAAAACCCCATTTAAAACAAAAAATTTAGTGTATTATATGTTCCCACGGTCCCCCCTTTTTATTGCCTCTAATCCCACAAAAATTTGGGAACAAAAGGGTTTTTTCAGAGGTTTACAGAGGGTTTTTTTCGGATTTAAAAAACCATCTGTAAAGCGCTTTTAAACCCTTTTTAAAAATTGTTTTTTAAAAGAAAATCTTTGCAGGGCGCCCCCCACTCCCGGTTTTTCCCGCCGGCTGGTTTTTCACGCCGCCGGCGAAAACGAAAAGCATAGAAACATTTTAAATTTTTTGCCCCCTTTTTTTGGGCCCAAGAACATAAAAACTTTGTGGGTGCGAAGCGGGCGGGTTGATCCGCAAAAACCCGGCAAAAGGGCCGTTCCCCTTTGGGGAAAAGGGAAAAAGAAAAATTATCTAAACGGGTTTTGGGTTTTCTTTTTTGGGGGAACCGCCCCAAAGCCTTTTTTGGCCCAGCCTGTAAAAGAAAAACAGTCCGAAAAAAGAAAACCCTGTGCTGCCACGTTGTTTTTTGGGTGAATCCTCCCATTTGTAGGTCACGGCCAAATTGTGGCATGAGGCCTAAGAAGCCTTAAAAGCTTTTTTAAATTTTGAAATTGTTTCAACTGTATTCAAAAACTGGGGCACTGGGAATTCTTTGGGGCCCCAATTTGGGAAAATTCTTTTACTCGCGGCCGTATTCGCCGCAAGAAATTTGGACATGTAAATTTCCCTGTGTGTCAATACAAATTTATTTTTATGAGCGGAGAGGGGAAAGGCGTAATTAGTTCTCTATGAGAAACTATGGATTGCCTTTAATTTGGCATTTTTCCCCCCCCGGGTTTTTTTTTTAGAGCGAAAATTTTCGGATGAATTGTGTGCCAAAATTTTACCCTTTGTGAAAATACCCTTAAAAAAGCGGCTTTATGTTGTACTGACCTCCTTAAAAAATTAAAAATTTTTTTAAAATTTAATTATAAAAAAAATTTAAAAGTAATTACATTTCCAATAAAAAGAACTTTAGGTAAATGTACTTTTCACTGCAGTAAAGCCAAAGATGTGTGGCGTAAAACGGCCAAACTTTTTTGTCATATGTGTGGCTCAGGAAAGTCTACATTTAATAGATATATTGCCCAGTTTACTTTCTAAGTGGCCTATAAGAAAGAAGACTGTATTGTGTAATGTTCATGTATAATATTAATAATGTGCACCTAAAAAGGTCATGTTAATATGTCCTGTTCTGAATCATCCACTATTGTATATCTATTCCGAATAGCAGCTTTATATTTAACAGGCCAACACGCTGGTGGCTTATCTCATGCAGACAGAGCGAACGCTTTCCTGTAACCAATTTTACACTAATACATAATAATAAACCTGACATCTTAATTACTGCTTCTCATCCAAATCGTAATTGAACTGGTTACCGTAATGCGTAATAAACATCCTATAATGGTCACTGAAAGAATTCTTTCCAATTTCTCCATTATTACCGTTATTCTTTATTTATAAAGCCGACTCATCATTGGCAAAAGCTTTTCTGAGGGAATCTATTACAGCAAAGCGACCTACCTCACCCTAGCAGCTTAATGACAACGCCTCCTCCTATAATAATTACAAAAAAAATCGCCAGTAAATATAACTTCTCGAGTCATCCTTTTATGTGAGCTGTTTCTTACTCACATATCTCTATTGAATAGCTGGGTGACCATATGGCTGCTATTACAGCTCATGCAGGGTTGTCAGCTTTCCTTGGGTCTGGCCTAGCTTTGTAGTGGCCACAGAATCCAATGTGTCACGAGTTGCACCGTGGCTCCTGCACTGGACTGCAGACATGCTTGTGTTTCTACTGCGCAGCTCACATAGTACTCACCTCTCCACGGTCCTGCTTCGCTGCGGTCCTCTGCTCTGTGCCTGTGCAGGTGCGCCGCCTCTGTGGAATTAAAAGGGCCAGCGCACTGGAGATTGGATAATCACTGGGCGCTGACCCTATATCTTGTGTCTAACCGTCTTACACTTTGCCAGATCCTTGATGTTCTTTGGTGTGTTGTTGGAAAGAGTTATTGTGCTATATTGTTATGTCTGACCTACTGTCTGTTTCTCCTGACTATGTTGCCTGCCCTGACCTTCCTATCTGTCCCTGACGATTCTGTACCACACTTCACTCCAGCCATCACCGCAAGTAAGTCGCGTCAGAGGTAGCGACCTGGGAGTCTCCTGCTGCATAAGACCAATTGGCCTTGCAGCAGGCTCTGGCGAAAACCAGGGGGCTCCATAGACTCTGCTCCCTGACCTGGTTTATACCACCGCTTCCTATGATCCAGTAGATCCAGTCCATAACCATGACACTCTGTTACTACATAAAGAGGCATATTGGCTGTTCCCAACCACTGCATGAGTCCTGATGGTACTCCATATTAATTGCCCACCAACTTTGCCAGAACAAGATACTTTAACTTCCTAAAACAACGATGAGAAAAGTTTGCAGAGTTTAGCAGCTGTAGGATTTTCTTTGCAGTTTTGGAGACACTTGTGGCCTATTTATCAAAAGTGGCATCAAAAATTAAAGTGACTCTAACTTACTGACATACTCTGTATCAGATTTACAACTCCATGTGCCCTATGTTATACCTGTTTATCACACAATACATCACTGCCATTTATTTTCACAAGTGTTAACATTACAGTACTTTCCCATGTAACTTTTTGCATGTCATAAATCTTTTTAAAGAGGTTTTCTCTTCAGGATGTTTCAAAGATCCTGATCTTCATATCCAGCTTCAGACCTCCACTTCCTGTTCCTGTGGACGGTTCTGCAGCAGTGACTGACATTTTAGCTCTGCCACTCCTAGTTGAGCCTGTTAGAGGGACATTGGTAATAGAAGAGTTTTAATAGCAGAACACAAGGCTACAGAGCTCTAAAGGAGTAAAGTTTGTCAGTAAGTAATATAAAAAAAGTTCCTCTGCTGCTTATAAGACACAATAGGAAGTGACCACACCATCCTGGCTAGGGCTGCTGGAGCAGAGAGACAGAGAGAGGTGATCGGTAGCTGAATGAATCTTGTGTACACAAGAAGGCGATAAAAACTGCTCTAGCTCTGCAAGAAAGCAAAATCAGAACAGCAATGTAATAGTCTTAAAGGGGTTGTATCATTACATTAAATAGTCTTCAGAATAAGGGGGCAGTGAAAACAAGCAACTTTGCAATTGGATGTCATTTGCAAAGCGTCTTGTTTTTACTGTTTCTCTTATCTTCGTTTTGTGTAAACACTGTCCCCCAGTGCCGGTCGGATTCCACCTCCTTTCATTTAATTAGCTGACAGCTCTACTAATTTACATTCTGTCTGGCCCCCGGTCTTATTCATGGGAATGCGGATTCCTGCCTCTCTCACTCAGAAGGGGCCGGCAACATTTCACTCTGCACAGCCAGCAGCTCCTGTCGGGGGGTCAACTTCAACGGTCACCGTTTCACAGGAACCAGCAGCAGGGTCATTGCAACTTAAACAGGTGCTCTTTATTAGACACACGTTATACACAGCACACAACACCACAGGCTTGCTTCAGCCTGTGCCAGTTTAGAAAGTCTAAAGCAAACCAAAGTCTGCAGCATGCGAAGTACAGTTCTCTTGCCCGATGTGGGCTCTCACCAGTCCGTATGGTCGCCCAGGCAAGGTGCTGCTTCCAGGCAGGTATCCTGCTCACGTCCAGACCTGCAAAACAGAGCTCTTTACTCCAAACTGCTCTGAGGAGACTCAGCCCCCACCCCCCCTCCCAGCTCACCTGACTTACCAGGCTTACATAGATGATAAAACGTGGCCTGGACCTGGAAAAGTGGGAGCGACCTCCCACCCAGCTCTTTGGCCGCTCCGGTAAAGCCTGACATGGAGTAACTGCTATCAGCAGTTATACTAATAATATCAAGGATGTCAGTTGCCTAATGCGTCTGACACATACTATCCTGGGCTTTACCTCACCGATACCAGGCATAACGATGACACATATCTCCCATCAATGACTGTGCCTTGCGCCCTCTTACACTCCACATTAACACTGCAGCTGCTTCTACAATCAGAAAACAACAGAATTGTGCCCGGTGCCTAATGCTGCTGCGTGAAAACATACAGTAGAAAGGAGACAAATCTGTGCTGCTCTGGATGAGTTCATAGAAGACTGGATTCAACTGTAACAAACCTCCAGATGTGAGAGGTGAAGCGATCAGTGCTCTGAGTTCATAGATGACTGTCTAGACTGAAAGCCGGCCTCTGCTATGTACACAGCTCTTACAAAATAAGACCGCATAGGGAGAGGAACGACACAATGACATGTGGACTCAGACCGAGAGGTGGGAGAAGAGCAGGGATGTTCTGTCCCCTTCCACTGATCTCAAACAAACACACTGACTCGGGAGCGAGCACGAACATCATCCTACTTCAGTTAAGAAACACCCAGCTGGGAGGGGAAGAAACATCCCTGGATTTGAGGAACTGAGAAAATAAAGCTACAAAAGAACAGCCGAACTGATGAAGCGATACATCCCCTTTAACTTACCTTTGCCTACATGTTTAAAGCTAATCAATGTGGTGAGAAAACAACTTTTAGTATAATATGTCCAAACTGAGGGAACTCTAAACTCTGGTGCAAAAACTTAATACAGTAAATATGTCCCACTTTAGATTATATAGTATTATGCAGCAAAAATAATACCCAAACATATACATGCGCAAAAACTATTTTCTAATATTGTTTTAAATACTGCAGGCACACTGTTATAGCACATGAACGACACTTTATAAAGCCCAAAGTGCTTGGCCTGTATCTCTGCTGGACCCCAATTTGTAGCATAATCTTTTTCTTTTTTTATATTTTTGTGAAAAACTCTAAAAAAAAAATTGATTTTTTTTGTATATAAAATGAAATTATAAAACATTGCTGTTTTTATGACGTCCACTAGATGTCAGCATAACATGAGCACTATAGACTGGTGCAAAGAAAAAAACATCTTGTTTTACAGCCTGCTGTAAAACTCAATGTTATTACTTGATTATCACCAAGATAGGAAATTTGTACAATGACAACTGAAAATATTGTGGACATATTGAATAAAATAGAGTAAAGGGACAGAGTTATTTTAAGGGGGGGATTGTTCTGGGTTCATGCTGTGCAGAGGCGTAATCACTGACACACTCTTCAATGACTCCCCCATCTATTGCCACCTCTATTCAAATTTATGAAAAAATAAACAGATAAAAAAAAAAAAAAACTTAAAATAAGTGGCACAAGTATTAGTTTTAGGTTCAAAGAGCTCAAAGGATTATTTCAATATCGCCTACAGATGATTAGAACTTGATGTAAATGTCTTCCAAATATTTAGGATTGTGTTGAGGAAGCAGGGATCTGCATTTTTATGAAATGCAGCGCAGAAGAAGTTTCAGCCGGGGTTTATATCTTATATAACATGTTCTACAGTATGTCAATCGGAAAGGAATTACAGGCATCAATGTCACTTTTCAAGTTTCCTGCAGAGCTTATAAGAGAGCAGCGTAAACTAAGAAGCAGTTACTGTTGCACGCCTCAGATCAGGGGTTAAAGGGGTTGTCTTACTACAAGGACTGCTTTTTATTTTAAAGAGCTTGCAAAAAACAAGTCACTTTGCAATATGTGTCCATTAACAGTGTTCTACCTATTCCTAGATATTCCCTCTTGTAGGGGCTGCATCAGCTCCTCACGTTGCTATAGCTACAGACCTGTTAAATCTCTCCTGATAGGCTGCCAGAGATGGTCACTGTAGCTATAGACCTGGTGTCTTCAGCAGCTCCTCACTGCAGACCAGTAGTAACCAGGCTGAGGTAAGATGAGGTAGACTGAGGTAAGATGAATCCATACCTCCCAACTTTTAGAGATTGCAAAGAGGGACACATTAGACCACACTTTTGACCACACCCAAACAAATGACATCACACCAGGACGTGTCTCTAACCATGCCCCACCTAATATAATCTTGCCCTGCCCACTCCAGCAGACCAGTTCCAACACAACAGTGGCATTACTGGGTCTATAAATATGTATTTATATAAAGTAATATATATACAGAAATCCATACAAATAGCTGTAAGACAATGTTCTGTGGATGATACCTCTATATAATGGTCATACAGTGACCACATAATACCACTATACAAGGAGCATTTATTACCGTATTGTTACTGACCACACCAAGACTGATATTCTTAATGATATATACAAAGATCAAATAATTCTGCCACACCATGACCACATATCACCACCAGATAGTGACTGAATAATACCTCCACAACATGACCACATTTCACCACCACATAGTGACTGAATAATATCACCATGTTATGACCACATATCAACACCAGATATTGACTGAATAATACCACAACACCATAAACACATATCAATACCACATGGTGACTGAATAATATTGCCACACCATGACCACATATCACCACCAGATAGTGACTGAATAATACCGCAACATCATGACCACATATCACAACCACAAGTGACTGAATAATACCTCCAAATATCACCACCAGATAGTGACTGAATAATACCGCCACACCGTAGCCACATACAGTGAAGGAAATAATTATTATCTAACCTCTACAACATGGGCAAGACCAAAGAGTTTTCTATGGATGCCAGAGACAAGATCATAGACCTGCACAAAGCTGGAATGGGCTACAAAACCATAAGTAAGATGCTGGGTGAGAAGGAGACAACTGTTGGTGCAATAGTAAGAAAATGGAAGAAATACAAAGTGACTGTCAATTTACATCGGTCTGGGGCACCATGCAAAATCTCACCTCGTGGGGTATCCCTGATCAAGATGAAAGTGAGAGATCAGCCTAAAACTACACGGGGTGAACTTGTTAATGATCTCAAGACAGCTGGGACCACAGTCACCAAGAAAACCATTGGTAACACATTACACCATAAAGGTTTAAAATCCTGCAGTGCCTGCAAGGTCCACCTGCAGGAAGGCACATGTGCAGGCCCATCTGAAGTTTGCCAATGAACACCTGGATGATTCTGTGAGTGACTGGGAGGTGCTGTGGTCAGATGCAACGCCGCGTGCTGGGGTCCGACGCCCGGACCGTGGCCACTCGCGCCTCCTGGCCCTTGGCGCCTTCTGTGTCGCTGCGCTGTGCCATGCTCCTACTCACCTGACCGTGTCCTGCTTCCTCCTCCTGCGCCGTGCGGCAGTCTCTGCTTCTGCCTGCACTATCCCGGCCAGCCAATAGGGGCGCACGCGAGCAGCTTCTCAGCTTTAAAGGGACAGTACCTAATTGGTATTCCCTTTCCACCTATGGCCTTTTGGCACGGGCTTGGGATACCCAGTGTCGGACTGGGGTGCCTAGGGCCCACAGATGGAGTTGACTCTAGGGGCCCACCAGTTGAGTTTTTATAGGCCCACCAGTGGAGTTTATTTTAGGGGCCCACACCACAGTTACTGTAAATGACTATAAATTCCTTACATACTCTGCTTCTTGCTTTTTGCCCCTCTTTCTATGCTTTTTTTGCCTCTTCTGAGAATGTATATGGAGTTAAAAAACAACTTTAGGTCTACCATGCTCAGGGGCCCACCAGGGGTTTCCCCTATTCCCCTGTGGGCCAGTCCGAGCCTGGGGATACCCCCATTTGTCTGCGTTTCCTAGCGATCCCTCTGACGGTTCCGTAGTCTACATTCCCGCTCCTGCCTTGCCAGTCCTGCCTAGCCAGTCCTGCCTACTCTGGTTCTACGCTCCAGTCCTGCTTACTCTGGTTCTACGCTACGGTGTCCTGCCTACTCAGTTCCATGCTCCGGTCGGCCCTTGTGTCTGCGCTACCTGCTTCGGCTGTCACCGCTGGGTCCTGCGTCGGAGGTAGCGACCTGGGGGATTCCCTGCAGCAAAGCCCGTCCTGCCTTGCGGCGGGCTCCGGTGAAGACAAGGGGCCCCTTAGACTCCGCTCCCCAGCGTAGGTTATGCCAACTCCTAGCGGTGACCTGTGGATCCATTTCCCACTCGCTGAGCGTTCCTGACATCAGATGAGACAAAAATCTAGCTTTTTGGCATTAACTCAACTTGTGTGTGCCATGTTTGGAGGAAAACAAATACTGCCTATGACCCAAAGAACACCGACCCCACTGTCAAGCATGGAGGTGGAAACATTATGTTTTGAGGCTGTTTCTATGCTAAGGGCACAGGACTACTTCACCACATCAATGTGAGAATGGTTGTTGCCATGTACCATAAAATCCTGAGTGACAACCTCCTTCCCTCCGCTAGGACATTAAAAATGTGGCTTTGTCTTCCAGCAAGACAATGACCCAAAACATACAGCCAAGGCAACAAAGGAGTGGCTCAAAAAGAAGCACATTAAGGTCATGGAGTGGCCTAGCCAATCTCCAGTCCTTAATCGCATAGTAAACTTATGGAGGGAGATTAAGCTTTGAGCTTTTGCTACCATTGCTTTCTGGTGATGCAGTAGCGCAGTCCCAGTGCACTGCTGGGAAACGAGAGAGAGGAGCAGCGATGTTCCTCCCTCTAATCTCAGCAGTGAGCGCCACTGAAGAGAGGTGCTGCCAGGAAGATAGAGTAAGGAGCAACGATGCCTCTCCCACTCTCCTCACTAGCACACCGAGGGCAGTGAGGAGCTGAAGACTCCCCGGGCCCATGCTCTTCAGGACACGTAAGTGAGTGAGTGAGAGGGGGATTTTATTAGTAAGGGAGGGAGTAAAGAGATGTGTGGTGTTAGGAGGGGGGGAGGGAATAAGAGACATGTGTGGTGTTGGAGGGGAGTAAAAGACATGTGGCGTGTTAGGAAAGGTGGAGAGAAATGTGGGGTGTTTTAAGGGAGAAGGGAGTAAGACATTTAGGGTGTTAGGGGGGGAGTAAGAGATTTGGGGTGTTAGGAGGGGGCGGAGAGACGTAGGGTGTTAGGTTGGGGCGGGAGTAAGAGACATGTGGGGTGTTAGGAGGGGGGAGAGATATGTGGGGTGTTAGGAGGGGGGGGCGTGGAGGGACATGTTAGGAGGTGGGGTGAGAGACGTGGGGTGTTAGGAGTGGTGAGTGGTGGAGATTCATGTGGGGAGTTAGATGGAGGGAGGGTTGGAGAGACGTGAGGTGTTGGGGGGTGGAGAAACATGTGGGATGTTAGGTGGGGGAGGGTTGGAGAGACATGTGCGTTGTTAGGTGGGGGAGGGGTGGAGAGACATGTGAGGTGTTAGGAGGGGCGAGAGTTAGGGAAACATGGGGTGTTAGGAAGCCTATCTTGTGTTATACTAACTGCTGGACCTGGGTATCTAAGGTGCGTCGCTATACGCCGGGTGCTTCAGAAGCATGCACTGGCCAGCGTGTACTTCTCTAATGCTGTGTGCCGACTCACATAGACTTTCACACATCACCTTTTTCTCACAACGCGCAATACGGGGTGGAGAAAACAGCAGATAATCATAGCTCTCAGTGAGAGCTATGAATTACTGTTTTTGCAGGCCATACTGCGGGCGCATTGCAGCACAATTACACCCCGAAATATAGCCCGCAAAGACGGCGTTTGAACATACCCTTATAGTGTCTGCTGGACCTGTGTATCGAATCCTATTGTGTGATACCATCTGCTGGACCTGTGTATCTAAGACTACTAGGAACTGTCTGAGCTACTGTATGTGCGATACTGTGTCAGTATATCTAAGGTTATGATATTGTACTGTAAAACAAAAAGGAAGAAAAGATGGGTGCTCTTAGGGTGTGTTCACACGGCACTGACAAAATACCAGTCAGATTTTGTTCAGGGTTTGCGGATTCAGCCAATCCCCTTCACATTCATGTGTTCATGTTCTGCCGGAAAACCGGGCGGAAGACTGAACATGTTCTAAGTTTTTAGGAATGCCGGAAGTGTAAAGAACCATCCACCGGAAAAATCTGTGCAGTGTGAACTGCTATACTTTTTTATTTAAGTCTATTCAGATGGTCGACAGTCGATTTACAGACGGTTTTCAAATTCGAAAACCGTCTGTAAATCCGACTGAAAACCCTGCCGTGGGGACAAGCCCTTAGTGTAGATCGTCTGGAATAAAAGTTTATCAGTTGGTCAGTATCCTATTGACCTGATATTGTTGTGCAATGTTGGAGGCGCAACTCTCCCAGAGCATAGAGATCAGTCAGTCACAGCAGCCCCCTCACTTCCTTGGCTCCAAGCGTTGTTGAGTGGTAGGAAGATATCAACAATACAATAAAAATCACAACTAAACTATAGTGTGATAGAGGGAAAAAGGAAATAATGCCGCTAGACTGTTAAAGTATAAAGGGACTTTATTAGTACATAAAGACAGCACTACACGTTTTTCGCTTGATAGCGTTTCATTAAATCTATATAGGACTGCATGGACCCAATGAAACGTTATCAAGCGAGAAACGCATAGTCCTGTCTTTATGTACTAATAATTTGTACTCAGCACTCTCACCCATAAAGCTCTCCACAGCGCTGCTCCTCCCTACATCTCCTCCCTAGTCTCTGTCTACCGCCCTACCCGTGCTCTCCGCTCTGCTGATGATATCAGACTACATTCCTCAATCATCCGAACCTCCCATGCCCGCCTACAAGATTTCACACGGCAGCACCAATTCTCTGGAAAAATATGCTACCGCGGGCGATCAGGCACATTCACAACCCTCACAGTTTTAAGAGGGCCCTGAAAAACATTTTTCTCGGTCTGGCCCACCAAGATTCCCTAACTGCTATCACACACCATCTGTCATTCCCTACACTAGGGCACTCACGGGGACTTATCTGTATATATAAAATGTACGGGTCCGGGGGGCGGGTTTCACCCAAATTTTTCATGTAAACACCCCTATTTATGAAACATGGCCGGGACCATTGTAAACTTGGCACTTCTTACCGTATGTTTCCCCCATACACCCGAATAGATTGTACTCTCTCACGAGCAGGGCCCTCACACCTTGTGTCTCATTTGTAAGTACTTTTAATGTGTAATGACTGTATGTTTACCCTTGAATTTGTAAAGTGCTGCGGAGTATGTTGGTGCTATAGAAATAAAGATTATTATTATTATTATTATTACATCTATATGTCCTGAGCATGAGTGCCGGAGTATGCTTTATTCTTACATATTAACAGTCTATTCTAGCGCCATAGTTCCTTTCTTTTTCCTTTTATCACACTATAGTTTAGTTGTGATTTTTACAATATTAAGGCTATGATATGTGATTCTGTATCTTAGCCAATCCTGATATCGTCTGCATGGTAATGTATCAAAGCCTCTCATGTTTTTGCAGTCTGCTAAACTGGGTATCTAATCCTTCATGTATGATACTGTGTTCTGAGCTGTTGTATCTAATCCTCTCATGTAAGCTACCATATTGGGAACTCCTATAGAAATGAATGGAGAGGACGGACGCAAGAAGTGCCGCTCTCATTCTCATGCAAGCTGTAAGCAACCTGTGCAGGGGATTTTACCTCATGCTAAAACTCCTTCAGGATTTATTACCATAGGACTGAGTAAACCCTTTAACCCTTTAGCGACATTAGGGTACATTTATGTCATAATGTTAGTAATGGAGTTTGGAGCACTCAGGGAGTTTTTTAGTGTTTTTGGCTCCCAAAAAGATTGTAATAAAAAGGTAATAAAAATGTGCATGTCTCCCAAAATAGTACAAATAAAAACTATACTTCAGCACACAAAATATAGCCCTCATTCAGGTCTGTAGACGGAAAAACAAAAAATGTCATAGAATCGCACTGTAAAGCAAATTTAAAACAATATTAAAAGTAGTAAAACATGGCCCAAATGCCAAACATTTGGTATTGCCGGAATCATACCGATTTGAAGAGTAAAGATAAAGTGTCATTTTTACCACGCAGGGAACTCTGTAACAACAATTCACCCATTTATAGAAAAGATAAGTGGCACGTTTGTGTTTTTTTCACATTCTGTCTCACAAAGATTTGTTTTGTTTACAGTGAATTATGTAGCAAACATAAATGGCACGCTTAAGAAGGACTTCTTGTCCTGCAAAAAGCAGGCCCTCATAAGGGTATGGAGATGGAAAAATAAAAATGTATGTGGCCTTGGAAGACAGGTTTGAAAAAACGATTGCAACGGAAACAAAAATCCCTATGTCAAAAAGGGACCACTGAAATCATTTTTGGTGACATTTTTCTTGTTTAGTCCCTGCTTCAAACAGCCAAAACGGTTTAGTTTTCCAATGACATTGCTGTACCAGAATTCCCTTTTTTGCAGTACTTGGTTAATTTTTTTCGTGGTTTTCAACTAAATTTTATGACATTCTTTGTGGGGTACAACAGAAAAAATGCATTTCCACCATTGTTTTTGGTTTTGTTTTTATGGGGTTTAACATGTGGTATAATGGACATGTTATCGTTATTATGCAGGTCAGTGGATTCCAGCTTTACCAGATGTATGTGGTTTTTTTATAGTGTTTTATTTATTTAAAAAAAATAAAAACTTAAAAATAAATTGCTGTGCATCGCCATTTTATGTAACCAATGACTTTTTATTTTTCTGGCGAGGGACCTATTAGAAAGATTGTTTTTTTTTGTGGCCCTAAGTGTAGTTTGCATTGGTACTATTGTTTTTTTCAGCATTTACCATTTGGGTAAGGGTTTATTTTAGTTTACTGAACCTTTACATATGCAGCAATGCCAATTAGAGTTATTTTTTTTACAATTTTTTTCTATATACAGTGAAGGAAATAAGTATTTAATCCCCTGCTGATTTTGTGAGTTTGCCCACTGACAAAGACATGAACAGTCCATAATTTTAAGGGTAGGTTAATTTTTAACATTGAAAGATAGAATAGCAAAAATAAAATCCAGAAAATCACATTGTATAAATTATATATATTTATTTGCATTTTGCTGAGAAAAAAAGTATTCGATCCATCGGGCAAACAAGACTTAATATTTGGGGGCAAAACACTTTTCAAGTCAGCATCGGATTTTTTTTTATAGTTATGATAGGTTTGCGCACTGTCAGGGGGAAATTTTTGGCCCACTCCCTTTGAGATATCTTTAAAAAACATTAAGTTTTTGAGGCTATCATTGGAAACTCGGAGCTTCAACTCCTAAAAGTTTTTTGGTTTAAAGGGTCTGGAGACTGGCTGGGCCACCCCCAACCCAATGTGCTTCTTTTTTGAGCCAACTCCATTTTTTTTTTTGCTTGGCTGTATGTTTTTGGGTCACTGTCTTCCCGAAAGCCCCCCAACCAGACCCATTTTAAGCCCTGGCAGGGGGAAGGGGTTTGCCCTTTGGTTTTTATGGTACATGGCCCCATCCATTCTCCTTGATCGGTGAATTTTTTCTGTCCCCTTAGCAGAAAACCCCCCCCAAAACATATGTTTCCACCCCCCTTGTTTTGACAGGGAGATGGGTTTTGGGTCATAGGAGCTTTTCTTTCCCCCAAACCGGGATGAGTTAATGCCAAAGGCTCAACAAAATCACAAGTTTTTCACTAAAAAACTTCATTTTGGCCTCACCTGTCCCTTTTGGCAGGGGGCCCTTGCGGGAACACAGGATTTTAAAACTATTATGGCTTAATTGTTACCAATGGTTTTTTTTGGTGAATTGTTCCCCCAGTCCCCTGGATCATTAACAAGTTCCCCCCTGTATTTTTAGGCTGATCTCTCCCCTTTTCCTCTGTAAAGGTTTACCCAAAAGGGTAAATTTTTGTATGGTCCCCCAGATCATGGCGTTTGACAGTCTTTTTTTTTTCTTCCATTTTCCATTTGCACCAACAGTTGTCTCCTCCCCCAGTGTTTATTTGGATTGAGCTCATTCCCGCTTTGTGCAGGTCTGGGTTTGTCCCTGAATCCTTAGGAAAACTCTTGGTCTTGCCCCGTTGTAGGTTAGAGTTGATGATTAAATTTAGTTATGGAAGGGAAACTTTTATAAAGGTGACATTTTAAAAAAAGTTGTCTTTAGTGCAGGAACGAGTTGATTAGGAGCGTAAAAAAGGTTGAGGGCCGAACTCTTAATGGTTGGTGGGGCCAAAATACTTATTTTCTCTCAAAATGCAAAAAAATTTTTATAATTTAAAATTGTTTTCGTATTTTATTTTGGAATTTCTTTACCCCTTAATGTTAAAAATTTTGGGCCCTCCCTTAAAATTTAGAGTTCATGTCTTTTCTGGGCAAACTTAAAACTCCACGGGGGGCAAATAAATTTTTTTCCTTATGTATATAAAATGGCAAAAAGCTGTAAACATTTGTTTTTTTTTTTAATTTTTTAAAATAAAAAATATGGTTTGGGCGGGAGCAAGTGAACCCCGACTAAATTGACAAGTGTAAGGGTATGTTTACACCGTTTTTTGCAGTTTTTTTAGCGTGTACTTGGCATGAATTACGGCCCAAAAAAACGCTTTAAAACCCCGATCAAATTTAAAAACTCATAGAGTGCAATGTAAAAAACTCAGATAAATTTGATGCGCGTTTTTGGCAGTAACACCAATAAGTACTAAAATCTCAAGGAAGTAATTGCTCAGGCAATTTTTGCATTGAAAATTACATCTTTCAAGGGTTAAGGGAACCCTTAATAGGTTGTGCCCCCCCGCTGAGGGCACAAAAGCTAGTGTAGACCTGCGTTATTGGCCCCTTATTCCCGTAAGATGCAGCAGTTTTAGAGCTTTTCCCCCCCTCAAATCTTTTTATGAGTAGGGGTTAGCTCCCCCCACCAAAAGGCTAGCTCCGCCCCCTGACAGTTATTCCATGTTTCAAATTCAAGTAATAGGTTTGTGTTGAGGTGGGCGGGCCGCCTAAGGTGGGCGGGTTTTTAAAAAAACGACACGAAGGGGCTTTCGAATGACTCTACTGGCTGGAAACTGCAGATTTGAGCATTAAATGCACGAAAACTACAGCATTTTAGAAAAAGGGGCACAGGTGGAAACAGCATGTCTGACATACCCTTTTTCGTCCTAGCCAGGGGGGGGAAAAAAAATTTTGACAGGTTCTCTTTAATTTCAACAGCGAAAGTGTGCGATTTTAAATGACAGAAGTAGTGCGTAAAAAATGTCATGTGAACCTCCCTAAATTGGAGGGGGTTTTAATGCTCAGTGTTAGGGAAGCCTGAGCTTAAATACGCCCTGCCACCAAGAGTAAGTCTGGTTTGCAGAGGGC